>UCOM01001830.1:0-34505 GCA_900474385.1 Ormyrus pomaceus
GGGTAATCATATTTAATAATGTCTCCGGTATTTTTGCCCAGCTGTCAAAGTTGGGCGCGAGAAGTTGAACCGCACGAGCTCGGACGGAAAAAGGCTTGCGAGCGCCGAGGGGGAGAATGCAACGAAGGAATTCGAGGGATTTCTTTCTCCTGTCCCTCTCTCTCTCTCGCTCTTTTTGTCGGGCGAGAGAGAGGGCTGCCTGATCGGTTTTAGCGAAAGTTCCGCGTGTTTTTTTTTTAAAGGAAAGTTCGCGCGCGCGGCCGCCTGTTTGTTTGCCGAAAATTTAGTTAGGGCGGCTATTTCGGGCCGCGGTTAATTAGTTTATGCCGATGGCGGTGATTTTGAAACTTTGGAAACTCGCGATGTAAAAATTGCAAAGGGCATTCTTTCATTTAGCTTGAATCCTATATAACATACTGTGGAAATTATATGCAGAGAACGACTTCGCTCGAAGCTTGACACAGATAAACCACGGCAGAAATATAATATAAGGCAAGAGCGAAGCTTAAGCTAAGAATCTGGAGAAAAATGTGCCGAGAGCGGAGGAGGGGGCAGCTTCGGAGGCGAAAGGGAGCGAAAGTCAAGGGGGGGTCGACGAGAGGTGACAACCCTTTTTATTTAGGGGGCAAGTTCTCCGCGCTAAGCTCGACAAATCCGATATTGCACCGAAGATATTCGTCTGGAGTCGCGCGGGAATGAGATTCGCCGCGGTCCAGAGTAAACTTGGGCGCGAAGACGAGGCAACGCCTTTGACACTTTTGTTTTTTTTTTTCGCCGCCGCTGCGGGGATTTTATATTGGCGGGGCTTTTATTTGCAGCCACCCTTCCGTTCGGTCCTAGAAACTTTTCAATTAGCGAAGACGGGAATTAATTTGCTTGCTCGAGTGTATGTTTCGTCAAATAGTCGTTGTGGGCGAAAGTTTTTTAATATCGATTTATATAATTTGAAAGAACTTCTAATAAGGTTATTAATTCATTTAATATACACAACAAAATATTTGTCATCTGCAAAATCTAAAACTAAATCATCAAAAAATATCAAGTATTTAAAAATTTATAATTCGCTTTTTTCCTTTAAATATCTGACCTTTACAGAAAAAGCTCACCTGTCCGAAGTAATACCCCGACGCTCTTAAAAAAGTATTCTCTTTCACTTACCTTCCTTTTTTAACCGAGTACCAAAAGCAGCTTAAAAGCGAAACAACTGACCTCTTCAATTCATTATATACCAAAAAGCGAATCTCCCGAAAAAAAAGTCAGCTCTCAGACCCGTCCACAAAAAACGTAAACTCGTGCCGACTTCTCGCGCGAAATCAGCTTAAAGCAGCTCTTCCGCTTTAAAAACGCGAAAAATTCCGCGGTGAAGAAACAAAGGAGAGCAAATCCTTGGGCCCGGCGGCGCGTTATTTTTCTTTGTTTCGCGATACATCGCGGCGGTGGCCATTGTGTTCGCCTCGCGAGACCGCCGCGTAAATAACGCGATCATGAGCGCGAGTCGGGAGAGAAGCATTGTTATTTCGCGCGCCGCCGCGAAACTTCGGCCGCGTTCCGGCCGTTGGCGAAATTTACTTAGCCAAGTGGAGCAAACAAGTGCGTAGGCCGACGAGCGATTTTTCCTTCGCCACCGGCCACCGCGGGCCTTGTTTTCCCTGCCAATTTTTTTTCCCCGACTCTGTTTTGCTTTTTTTCGCAGTTTTCGTCAAACTTGGCTTTGTTTACTGCTGGTTTTTGTTGGGATCGCCAAGTCGAGCGTTTTGAATTTCCGGTTTACCTCGTAAATAATTATAAAAAAATTTGTTTATGTTCAATCCCAAAATTTAACAACAACTTGCACCCCCCGTTCTTCTGCTCATTAATCAATACCAAAAAAACCTCCAAAAAAAAGCACAACGCCCAGCATCCGAAAACTCATTACGTCAACAATAAAAAATCGCCCGGGCCATGTTGCAGTGACACGCATGCAAAAAAAAACACCCTTCGGGGCGTCGAAGTAAGTAGGAAATAACGCGGGCAGTATCGGCTTGTATCAAGTCCCCCTCCCCCGTGGCCGGTCCGCTTTTTTTTCCACACGACGTCCTGACGAATTGCGCGTTTCACGCGCCGCGGGGTGAATCATCCGGCGCGCGGCGCAATATTCCGCACGGCAAATATTAAGTCGCCCGTATAATCTGCCGTTCGAGGGAATCGCTGTTATTATTTTCCTCGCAGTCTTGGGAAATGAAAAAATTGGCGCTGAATGTATTATTTTTTGCGGCTGCACGTTATCTATAAATAACGCTGCGCTGTACGTGATGTTTAATAGAAGTGAAATGTACTTGAAATTTATAAACATATAGTTATAGATAGAAGGAATTGTTTTTTGGAGAATATCGTTTTACATATATTTACTCTTTAATAATTGCATGTACTACACCAGTTTTTCTAGTAAAATTATAATTTTATACAATAATTATAATCCCTACTGCACCCCGAAAGATAAATGTATTAGATTAAATAACGAAAATAATTTGAACCCCTCGAAAATCTACCTGCCGTGCCTCCAAACAGAAAACACAATTAAAATTCATACCATTTCCTTATATCACCAGTCTACATCTCGTTCCTTTTCCCTCGGCTCCTTAGAGAGAGGCGGCTTCTGAGATCGACCTTGGCTGCGGGGGTAAGGGGGAGCGATCCGCCAGAAAGGCCCCGGATGTGTATTCCGCGGCGCTAAATTTTTAAGCGTTACTAATTAAAAGGCTAGTTAAACAAGGCATTCTATTGCCCGCGGCGTCCCTCTCTCGCGTTTCCGTAAAACGAGCTGCGTTCAACGAGAAAAGCTGCTCTCTCTCTCTCTCTCTCTCCTCCGCCTCCGCGCTTCATCTTGTTTCGCGCTGAAAGCCAGCCGCCGCGAAACAAACAGCGATCATAAAGCCCCGGCTTATCGAGCCGCGTTCATCTTGGCGTCGCTTTTTTTACGAGGAAACTTTGACTTTGTCTATCATCAAATTCTTAATTGGGCTATGGTTTTTTTAAAGGAATCCGCGTCTCCAGCCCGAAACGGTGAATCGCACAAGCGTCGATTTAATAAAACCTTACGTCAATTATTATTACATTTCAAAAACACGATAAAACAACTCTGCCAATCGAGCCAATCGTAAAATTCCAAAGCTCCCGGCAATAAATCTCCCGGCGCGGCAAGTGTCTTCGCACTTGTCCCCCGAGCGGGCGTTTAAGCCCAGATTGGATAAGCCTTTAAAGGCGCCTCGACGCATCCTCCTTGGGGAGGCGGCGGCGGCGGCGAACGGACGAGGCCCAATCTTGGCTCGGGCGTCACGAGTGGCCAATAAACGGCCGGCAAGTACCCAACTCCGCACGCACTTCGCGACGACGGCGGCGGCGGCGGCGGCGTCTTCCTTGCGCGGACCCTTGTAAGCCCCCTTCGCGCGCGCGAGCATTTAATTAAGCTGCTCTAAGGCCAAGGGGGACACTTGGCTTGTGTTATTAGCTTTTGATTACACGCGAGTTCGGGACTGCATCTATTCGCGCAGTCTCGCCGGGTCGAGAGAGCTGGACCGGATTGGAAGGAGGAGGAGGCTATTGTTCCTAAATGGAGAGGCGTTTCTGAATTTTACAACCCCGCGAAAATGAAACTTATTTCCTCCGCTCGCTATAGTTTCCCTAATGAAAGCAAGAAACACGGCGCGTTACACGTCGGCGTGCCTCCTATCCCTGCAAGAAAAGACACCATATACCGGCCGAAGCGAAGCGTGTAACGAGCACCCCGAAGCTGCCGCGCGCTCTCATTAACCCGCAGGGGGGGGGGGGGGACTCGGAAGACACCGTCTCGCCGTTAACTCCTCTCGGCGCGCATCTAATACAGGGGCCGGTGTCCGCGTATATAAGAAAGTGCCGAGCGCGGCAGCTCCGCGCGCAAAATCGCAAAATCGAGAACGAGTCTGACTCTCTCTCTCTCTCACTCTCGCTGCGGAGCGGCGGCGCACGGCGACGACTCTCGAGGCGGAAACTTAACCGTCACGGCACTGCAGTATGTTACTAAACGATCCTCCCCAGCCCAGCTCGGCTATTATCCCCTTAGCCCCCCTCCCTCGCCGCTCTCTCTCTCTCTCTCTCTCTCTCTCTCTCTTAAGATTTCCATGCTCTCCGGAATACGCAATTTAATACTCAACCAATTACATGTACGAAATCTTGTTAGTCCCCGGGTTATACGGCTTTTGGGGATATGAGACTCGCACGCGCGCGAGCTCAAAAGGCCTGGGGTAGCAGCCACTGCCAGGCATTTCTTAGAAGCGTCTTCGCGAGGATAGTACCCCTTTGGGGGCGAGAGAGAGAGAGAGTGAGGCCTTATACGCCAGCCGTACAAACTTCCACGATTATGATACCCCGATTACAACTATAAAATGCGTATATTGTTACTCCTTCATTGCGCGGCGGCTCTGCGCCTTCTTCTCTCTCCGGGCGGCTTGACGCGCGCCCGGTGCTCAACGTCGGAGGCGCGTCGTTATACCTCCGCCGCGCCGCTCGAGCCGAGTTGATTTACGCGGGAATTATAATTAGACACCCGGGCACTTTTTGGCGTGGTTTAATCGCTACCAGCCGAGTTTCTGCCGCGTGTAATATCGCGCAAAAGTCATCCGCGATCGGCTCTTGTAAAAATAGAAGAACCAACCGGAAATGCCGCAGGATTCGTGGATCAAAGAGTGGCCCGAAGTGATTGATAATCGAGATCGACCCGCGTCGATGGCCGGCTCGTTAATCCCAAAACGAAACGAGGCCAAGAATCGGCGTCGATCAATGGGGAAAAAGCCACCGGCCGCCTTATCGCGTCTGTTGCCGCCACGATTTATGGCCCTCGGCTCCTATCTGTTTCTAGCTTTTAACCTTTTGTTTATGTACGCCCGGCTGCTACGAGCGTTCGTTTTTATAAATAAATCCCTTTCGATACTCCATTTTTATGCCGAATGGAAAATTATGCAAAAATATTATCGACAAATACGTCCACCGGAATTAATAATGTTCATTGTTTGTTTCAGGTAAGCTGAGCACATGACAATAGTACAGTTGATAATCGTAAGTACAGCAATAATTTTTAATCCCAAAACTACCCCTCCCTTCCTTCCGCCGGAAAATCCTCTTCGCGCCCGCGCCAATGACGGCCAGCCTAATCACCGAGTTAAAGTCATCCGAGACCTCCTCGCGGCATTAACTCCGGCCCAGAAAATCCCTCACGCAACTTTAATTCGCCCGAGAGAAAATAAACAAGCCGGGGCGGTCGGTCGGTCGTGCGGCGCTTATTACTTAGACGGGGAACTCTTTGGAGAGCGCGGCCTTTGCGTCTAGACGGGATTTATCAAGTATTAAGCGATGCATTATCGCGTCTTCGAGGTTATGTTTTGAGAGTGAGCGAGAGCAAAACGCCGAATGCAAATTGCCTGCCCCGGCCAAGAGCGCAAGGAGAGAGAGAAGAGGCCGGCAGGAAAAAACAGGAGGCGCGCTCGAGCCGCCTCGAGGGTGCATTCGCGCACAACATCGCGCGCTATTGAGACGGTATTCTTTGCCGGGAGGATCCCTCGGGCTTTCTCTCAAGAGAGAGAGAGAGAGAGAGAGACGACGACGAGCGGCGAGGGAAGCCACGTGCCGCTGCCGCCGCCGCGATCGCAAACTGTCCCTCTTGCTGTCGCCATCAATTATGGAACGAGGCGAGTCTAGCGCGACGAGCCGCCTACTATACGTCTTCTTCCGCTTCTTCTTTCGCTGCTTCCCCGGCTCTTTAGACCGCTACTTGCAGCCGAAAAATCAGCTGGGGCTTTTAAAGGGAGAAAAGCTGTGCTTTTCTGCGATGCAGCTGCGATTTTGTTTCTCTTGGCTAAGCTCTTGGACTAATTTTTACTTGATGAATGATTCATTTGTATTGCCGTTATTTTTATGCAAAGTATAGATGTATCAGTATGTTATTTCAATTTATTTCTCGATAATAATATTATTGCACTACGTATTATAATTGCTACACATTCTTACTTACCATATCTTGAGATTTTTCAATTTAATCAAGTCCCCAATAAGTACAACCAAATTTCACGTTAGACGTCTCAGGTAACTGCAATGTTAAAACCTCCTACCTTCCTACTGAAAATAAGGCATTGTACAAATTCAATGAAATCGTCTCATCAGTTAAGTAACAATTTAAATCTTATCTCTCCCTGTTTGCAAGATTCTCTTTCAAGCTTTACATCATCCACCCGAAAGCTCCAAACGTCTCGGTACGTATTTACGCAACCGATCCTTTCAATTCCCACAAAACACCACGAGCACCTATCCGAGACAAAGACAAAACGTGTGATCGAGGTCCCCCTTAAATATATATATATATGTATTTACCCACAGCATCGCCTTATCTCAGGCTGAGGGACACTGACGCGCGGATAACTGATGGCTCCTTTCTCTCTCCTCGACCTCGCGAGTATTTACATGCCCGGCGCGGCTTTTATATACATTACATAATGATGTTTATCGTCGCCTGAAACAATCGCGAGTCTCTCTCCGCGGAGGGTAAATATTTAACGTTATTTCGCGCAATGTTTCTCCTCGCCCGACGAGGACGACTTTCCCCCGGCGCGCAAAATTCCGCAGGCCGGAGGAGTCGAGTTCTTCCGCCGTGTGTTGTGCTTGCTGATTGCGGGAACTTCGTAAGGAGGCTTTTGTGATTTGCCAGGTGGGGTGGGGCCCCGAGAGATGAGTTTGCCGAGATTTTCCGACGATTTCGGAAGGATTCGTTTTGCTTTTGGGTGGTTAAGGAAGGATAACAGAGAGTTGCCGGCTCCTTTGGCTTTTGTTAAGAACTGAAAAATTGATTTTTATATAAAAAAAGACATTCTTAAAAAAATGATGATCGGAAGTAGTGAGACATTTAGAGATTGGGTCGATATGCGTGAAATAGGCGCCAAAATATAGAATGCTTGAATTAAAAAATAGCATTCAAGAATTGATGGTGGTATTTTTGAAAATTTATCTTACTATTACACTAACTGAAAATAAATTGTACAAGAAATAAAACGCGTTTGAATTTTCCTAGTTCATCATATAGTAGATCGATTTTACGAAAATAGAAACGCCAACTTGCAGTTGATAAAAATTTACCTTTCTGTTAACTAACACTGTATTACTTTTAAAAAGTTCTTCATTAAATCTACAGATATTTAACCAGCTTGTCTGGATACTTCACTTTTTTACTCATATTCGACTTTCTTTTAAACTTTTCTAGCTGCTCAGAATGTTAGAGAGATAAAAAGTAAGCAGCCTACAGTTACTTAAAAAAAAAAAACATTTTACGTCGAATCCTAAAATAACCTAACCACACACAGTTTTCCAAATAGCCTTCATTTGCGCGTAAAAATCGATGGGTGAAAAAAAAAGGCTCGGAAAGAGACGGATACTTGAGCGTAAGAATTGAGAGCGGCGCGGGGAAATGGAAAGAGAATCGATCCGGGCTTTCAATGTCTTGACTTTATAGACGGCCATATATCATCGAGACTATCGCCGCGAAAATCTCGGAAACTTTCCGAGGCGAGAGAGAGAGTTCTTGAAAGCTGTAGGCCAAAATCAACGCGGGATCTTTCAAAGCTCTCTCTCTCTCTCTCTCCCCGGTGAAAAAAGGGAAACGCAATTTCCTCCTGGCCGCGTCCTTGTTTCGTTGACGCTTAATGACTCGCAAAAGAGGACTCACTTTCGAGAGAATATAAGCTCTTTAGCACTTGCCTCAATGCTAAAGATGGATTTCCTTGGGCTTTTGCAGGAAATTTTTCTATTTGAAAAATATTTTAAAAAATAAATACTTTTTTTTTGTATTTTTAGAGCTTTTGTTCTATTTGCAATGTTGAAAAATCGTTAAAAAAAAGAGTACAATATTTCATACTTTAAACCGGCTGCACTCGGTTTTATAGTATTTTAATTTTACCGGAAGACTCGTCTTTTCTGGAGTTACAAATTGTTTAATGTCAATAAAAAAGTTAGTTCCGTGCGGCTGCGGGATGCAATGGCGTGTTTGCCGGCAGTTAAACGTCGTCTCCTTAAGAAATCTCATTTTTATTGCGTGCGACAATAAATTCTGTTCTTTTAAGAATTTTTCAAACTTTAATCATTTTTACTTTCCAATAATTCCTCGTCTTTTCGTGTATTTTAAAGAGCTGATAAGAAGTTTTAATAAACTGCGTAGATACACAAATCGACTCCTACAACGCAAACGAAAAAGAATCCCTTTTAAAATGTTCCTTTTTTCTATTTACTTTGCAAGTTTAACAAAAGATTCTCAAAGAAAACTTGAAAAATTAAATTGCCCAACTATTACAAGGAACATTTGTAAAGCGAAATTGTCCAGAAAATTGTTCAAACAAGTTCAACCGCTACCTTCCGAGCGTCCGATTAACATTCCGATAACGAAGTCCAGACGACCACATCAAAGTCCATTAACCGCTGCATCTAAACACGACTATAGACGAGCGATAAAAGCCAAACCGATTGCCCCCCGTCTAAATCTCGAACACAGAAATAAAAATCTCCGCCCGGAGGCCGGGGAGCCTCGTAAACAAGCCCACGCGCGCGACTCTCGTATACACAGCCAGTTCCGCGCGCGGGGAAGCTTTTTTTACGCGCGACTAAAGCGTTAACCGGGAAATCGTAAAGGAAAAACGGAGGGACAGACCGCGAGGAGGAATATAGGAAACACGCAGGTCTCGAATGCCGCGGAATTCCAAGGTGTGAAAAGGGATATAAAGTCAAGTTGCTTATATGCAGGGTAATGCAAGGTAGTGTAAAAACTTGATCAACTATTCAAATAACAAAAGGAGTTATATACAAAAATTCGGGAAAATTTACTTTTTCCCGCAACGATCTTCGATCCCTTCCGAAGCAAAAATTCCACCAAACAAAACACCGTAAACGCGCAAAAATACTTAATCCCTATCTCCATACACCGAGCATCCGAATAAAAGGCTCTCCTCCCGAAAAAGCGAGCGGAAGCGCACAGCGACCGCAAGAAGCGTCGTCGCCGTCGTCGGCGGGCGATAAAAAAAGCCCGAGGGGTGGAAAAAGTAACAAAGGAAGAAACAAAGCTCGGACTGCTGACGCAGCTTCCAGCGGCGGCCGCTGCCTCTCTCTCGCCGGTCAGCGTAATGGCCCAATAGACGCTCCTTATATCGCCGCGAGATATTGTTTAGGCGCTCCCCGCGCGCCGATCGGCCCCCGATCGACGCTACGATGCCTCCCTTTACGCGGCCCCGTCGTAAAGGCCGATGCTCTCTCTCTCTCTCTCTCTCTCTCTCTCTCTGCCTTTATCGCGCTCGTCTTTCTTTTCTTTAATTGCGCGAGGGAGGCGACAGTTTATACCGCGGCCTCGCTGCTTAATTGTCGGAGAGCCGATTCAATGGCAAACAAATGATTTTCCGTTCGTTCGTCGATTTCGAAGGATGTATAAGAATATAATAGATTACCGTACAAAGTCGAAAAGTTTCCTCGAAAAAATTGGGAAAGAAGTTTGCTTTAAATTTCCAGCGCTAAATCAGGCTTAGGAGAGGCGGAAACTTGCGGCCGTTGCCGCCTGGCATATTTGCCATCGTCATCCAATATTTTGCTCGAGTCAACAAAAAGCATACTTGCTTGCCGCCTGGGCTCTCCTCTCCACGCTCACACACACACACTCGCGCGCTTATACACACCGAGAGCCCGAAGAGCGATCCTTTTCCTCCAGCGAGTTTTCTTTAGTTCGCCGCGCCGGCCCGGCAACCCTTTTTTTGTCCCGAGACTCTCTCTCTCTCTCTCTCGGCTATCGCTTCGCGGCAAAAAGGACGAGAGAGAGAGAGAGAGAGACTCGATTCGTTAATAGAATAATAAATAACCGCCATTTTTTGCCTCGTCCTTCGCTCGCCGGGCAGCGGGAATCTTCGCTCCTCCCGGAGAGAGTCCTGAATAAACTCCGTTACGAAATGAAAAGGCCCAGAGAGCTCAAACTTCGGGCGATCGCGTATAATTGTTTGGATGTCCGGGATATAAATTAATTGCCGAGGCTCCTTTTAATTTCGCTTCTTCTCTCTCCTTCATTTGCGATTCGGGCGTTTGTTCCTCCTCGAATCTTGGGCCATTTTTTGAAACGAAGCTTTTGCTTATTCACGTCGACGTAGCAGCGACAAGTAGCGCCGCGAGAGAGAATATCTTCCAAATATAGTATTCTCCGAGTCTATCGGCCAGCTTTCCAGCTGTAAAAACTCGCACACTCGACTCCTGAAAAACGTCGCCTAGTGGACTCTCCCGCCGGCGGTCCTTAAGAAATCCAAGAGAGCTGCCTGGGGGTCGAGCTAGGAGAGAGAGAGGCTCCTGGCCATTATAAGTTGGGCAAAGTCAGAGAGACAGTAATTAAGTCTGCAATAAGGACGAGTGGACTGGCGCGCGGGGCCATTAAGGCAAAGCGCCGCCGCCGCCGCGCGACGAATCGACACTTTGTGCGGCTGCGAAAAAGCTCGTCGCGTCAAATGAAGCGAGAGGAGATCCGATAAAAAAAATTGTCAAAGAAGGCAGAGCCCGAGAGTGAGAGAGAGGTGACGCTGCAAAAAGGTTTCGAGATCCACGGCGGGCTTTTCTTTGCCGAGAGACCCGGTAATTGTCTCACGCAATTATTGGTCATAATTGTGTGTTCTTCAAAGTCGGGAGAGCGCCGGAGGAAAGGGCGGCGGCTCTTTTTAAGATCGCCGCGATTTTTGCCCTTTTTCTCGCCGAGGAGTCTTTTAAGGGATTTTAAGAAGTTTCGACTTTCGATTAGAGCTTTTTCCCAAGGGCTAATAGACGGCAATTTTCATAAGAGTTTTCGTTTGTTAATGAAAGTGATTATGGAAGAAGTTGGGATACGTTAATTTTCCCTACACTTCATCGAATCGAGACTCGTAACAATTACGCGATATAAAATAAATTTACCGCTTGCGTATCGTCGCGATATAATAATTGCCGGTAAAAAAATACTCCTTCCCTCCGACAATTTAATCTTTCCGCGGCGCGACTCTCGCCCGAAATTCGGCCCGCCCCCATAATTCCGAGGCGCGCTTAATATCTCGGCGCTCCTCGCTGACGTTAGTCGAATAAAACATCCCCCTGCCGGCAAGAAGGAGGTTAGCTGCAGCCTAGAGCCCCCACGTATGAGTGCAAAGACGGCCGTTAGATACCTCCTGCGGGTTCGGGGCTCGAGGGTCGCGGGAAAAAAATTAATTGACTGCTTTGGGATAATACGTTGCGGAGTATATGTCGTTTGGACTCGTTGACTACTAATGCTTAATATTTTTGTTTGTCAATTTTAATATCTTTAAATTAAAAAACTTTCGGAGATCCTAGAACGTCAATCCAATTTAAAACCCATTTAATTCCAATCAAAAGTACAGAGATTCACCATGATTTTTCCGAGAGATATACGAAAAATACTGTGTATAAAAACAGGAGCAAATTCTTAGGTCGATTACGCCCTGTGTATATGTATACATGCGGGCGAGATCCTGCTGGATCGGCACTTTTCTCCGCCCTCGAAGTGTTGGCAATAAATATAAGAGGAAAAAGTTTGCGTACTTTCGCGCTCCGCTTTTAGTCATTCCGGCGGATTTTTTTTTTCTCTCGCCTCCCCCCGGCTGCTCTGCGATCGCAAACTTACATACTCCCGTTTAAGCGTTATACTCGAAGTACGAAAAAGCTCAGTGTATACGGAAATTTTTATTTATGGGAACATTTTAATCTGGCATCGTAAGAGAATTATAATATCAATATTGTAAAAGTAGAAACATACAGCGATTGTTCGAAACTTTAATCTCTGTAAGTTCGGTAAATCAAAAATGTATAACATTAATTTTCAAGGTGTAAACGATAACTGCCTGACGCACCATAAACAGCTCAGCGCTCGCAGCCTCTCCCAACTTGGAATCATCGGCGCGAGCTTAGAATCCCGGTGGACAAACAGCGGAAAAGGCGAATCGGCCGCGTAACGGAGCGCGGCGGGCGAAATTAATTTCCACGGGGGGAGAGAGAGAGAACATACACGCAGGCCGTCCCGTCGTTTCGTCGGTCGAGCGCGGCGTCGCCAAACGCTGGAAGGGGGGGGGGGGGCGCTGCCCGAAATCAAGAGGGAAAAGAGAGAGAGCGAGAATCGAGCCACACGACGTATATCCGTTACCGAGGACGAATATAATCCGCTTTATTTCGTTACGGGATTTCCGGGCGAATTTTTCCGCCCTCTTAATTCGACGCGGCGCGCGTTTCGCGCTGAGAATTTTGAATTTTTTTTTTCGCGGATGATTTACATGGGAATTGATTCGCAAGGGTTTCGAGAGTCGGCAGCCTCCCCGCCCCGCGAGAAAAATCTCCCGACCCGCGAACGCGAAAGGAAGATTCTCTCTCGGCAGAGAGCAATAAAAAAGCGAAAACGAAGCGAAAGAATACGAAGGCGCACGCGGAGATAAAGCGCGCCTGGGCAGATATACAGGCGGCGCTCAAGACTCGCTGCTATACGTAGCAATTCGCGCATATTTGAGAGAGAGAGAGAGAGAGAGCGAGAGATATAGACTGTCGGGCTGCTGCTGCAAGGGGTAGGGAGATAAGGGTAACACAGCGAGAGAATGAGAATGAAGGGATAGAGAGGAAGCGGGACGGAGAGACGTTTCCACTATTGATCATCGAGGCTCGGAGTGTAATGCTAATCATGCCCACTCCCCGCCCCCCCACCCCTCCGCCCACCGCCGACTAAAGCATTCGACTCGCAACTGCGAGAGCTTTTTAGAGCTGCGCGCGGCCCTGCGGGGAACGAGATATCGACGAGACTCGTCGTCCTTTTGCCTTTTTACACTTCGATCTCGCAGGATACGCCAAGAGCCCCGACCGGGTAATCAAGTCTCGGGGCCGAGAGAGAGCTCGTTTTTAGCTGCTTATTAATTCATGCGCCTCTTCGAAATTACTCGCCATCCCCGAATGCGCTTGATATATTCGCGATTCGGATTATATCCGCGGACGCGAACGCAGCGATATATTAACCGGCAGCGGCGCGGCCGCGACCGAGGCCCAGACGGCTCTCAATATAATAATTACATCAGCATATCGACAAACAAGCGAGTCAGCGTCGTTTCCGTCCGCTGCTCTTAGCCCTGCTTTCCGCCCTCTGTCTCTTGCCGCTCTCTCCGGGACGATGATGGTTGCGTGGGCTATTTTCAGATTACACAGAAAGAGAGAGAGAGAGAGAGAGAGAGGCAAGGAATTATCGGGAAAAGTTTGCGGGCCCGCGCCGCCGCGATGCAAGCTGTTAAAATTTTAAGGGTTGCGCGGGGATTTAGCCCCGGGATTTTGCATAAAATTCATCAGGAGAGAGAGAGAGAGGAGGGGGGGCTTTTTTGGCCGAGAGGGTAAGTGAAAAGGCCGGAATTATGATTAACAAGTCGTTCAATTATTTTTCTTTTAATTATAAATGGAAAAATGAGGCTTTATTCAAATTCCTCACTTTATAAATGAGGAATATATAATTCGCGAATAATTCTGCGCCTAATTTCTGTAAATATTCGAGAAAAAAATCTTGAATCTCTCAGAATTCGCTATTGATTTCTAAAAGGCTTAATCTGGTGACAAATATATTTTTCATTTGAAAATATTTTAAACACAAACAAACGAACAAACCTTAAAATCCTATTTTATCCGTCGAGTTTCTTTTCCGCGCCGAGCTGTAAGATTAAATTTCGCGAGAGGGCAAGAAACTCAAAGAAAAGGGGGTGAATTCGCGTTCGGCTCGGAATCGAAGAGGACCTTTGTGCCAACGGTCCGCGGTAAAAGCTTTCCGCGCATTGTTCGCATTGTGCGCCCTATTTTTTTTTTATTTACGCAAGCGATGTTCCGCAATTTTGACCGCGAGATAAATGGACGTTGGCTTTTTCGTGCTGCATGCGAGCTTTTTCGGTTTTAAAATTTATCGGGATTTTTATAGCGATAAATTGTTTCGCAAACAAATGCCTCCGGGGAAAATTTAATGTTAATTAATATATATTTTAAATCTCATTTTTAAAAACCTCAAGAATATCTTATTAACTTTAAAAGCAATTCATCTTTGATCCGTCAATAATTAAGCGGATCCGTGTAAACCGGCAACAGACGCGCGCAATAATTGCGCAGCTGAAACGAGAGCTCGACATTTTCCCTGAAAATGATTCGCCTCGATGCGCTCGCTGACATATGATGTTACCATTATGTACTGCACTATAATGCCGCCGACGCAACAGGTTTATTATTAGCTTGTATACGCACACTTTCCGCACTGGATTATCGCAGATTAACGCTGTATTATCTCGTCGCTCTCCGACTGATTATTTCGCGCTTGCCAAAGTCAATTTGTTAATGTTTATTTGCTCGCGACAAACAAAACATTTAGCGATAGCATTTCTTCAGATTATTTTTATTAAAATTAAACGACGAACTTGTCGAAAACAATTCAAAAACAAATTCCCCAAAACACTTTTAAAATGCCGAACCGAGAACACGACAGCCTCGGAGCAATCGGAAAAGAATCACAGCAGAAGGGAAAGAAATACAGCGACGAGGAGCCGAAGTAAAAAAAAGTTTCGAGCTACGCCGCAATATCGGCCGCAAGTACAAACAGCGAGTACAAAGACAGTCGAGCCAAAACGCTCGGCGTATATATATAAAAGCGACAGAGCGACTGATATCGGCGGATCAGGCGCGCCATCGGGGAGAAGTGTAAGACCCTAATTTCTCGCGCGAGGGTTCATCCGCTGCCTCGAATAAGAAAAAGCTCGTCGATCTCTCTCTCTCTCTCTCTCTCTCTCGCTCTGCCTTCGGCGTACAGTCTTTGCCTTTGCTCATATCGGGAATGCTTTCGATTTTCAGTAGTTTTTATATAATGATTAAAATTATTGCGTGTTTTGTATATGGCAAATTGGTATCTCTTAAACTGCTTTATTATTCGTATAGTGTATATAATAAATAATTCTGATTACATTAGTAAAAAGACCAATAATTATTTTCAAACTTAACGATATTGAAGGTGTCGGTGGTCTTAACCTCTCAAAATTGATCAAGTTTTACAAAAAAAAAAAAAAAAAAAAAAATGGGAAATCTTAATTACTCTGGAAACCTCCCCGAAAAATCAGAAATCTCCACACCCAGCAAAAAACTCTTTCTCACCCCGGACTGTACGGCCACCTCGGCGAAAGACGAAGCCGGAGTAGGCGAGGGGAGAGAGAGCGAGAAACTCCTTTGCGGAGTCAATCGCCGGGGCGCTTCGGAGCCGGGCGAGTTTATATTGGAAAGGAAGAGCAGCAGCGGCAGCAGCAGCAGCGGAGCAACACTCGACAGAGCGAAACGTTTAAACTTTTTATGAGTTGGCGCGTCGGCGCTCGAGCGGAGAAATTTCAATTTTGCCCCGTCCAAAGACGCCTCGCCGCCCCCTTTCTACTTTTGTCTTGGGCCTTTGACGCCCGACGAATTTGCCTCTCCATCGCCCGAGAGCCGAGGCTTATATATATACACTCCGCCTGTTTTCACGCCAAGCTGCTTTTTCTAAGAGGCGACGAGTCTTTATCAAGCTCGAATTTCCTATCGATGGGGTGGTTTGTCTTGTTTGGCCACCGTTTTTCTGCATTTTTTTTTCAGGCCTTTATATTAATAGCCGTACAGGATACAATATTAAAATAATAATTTCTATAGTAATTTCCGGTAATTATGTTAAAACAATTTTATAAAAAGCGATTTACTAGTTAAACTAATTATAAATAGGTATAATTCAACTTCTTATAAGATGAATGAATCGAAAAATTTCTTAATGAATTACTTTTATCTACGTATATTATCAGTTAAATATTTGCTTAAATCAATAGTAACAGAAGTAATTGCAAATTTAAATGTAATTCATAAAAAGACGTACGTGACAACGATCACAGTCTCGTCTATTTAAACACATGTTACAAACATACACCGTAAATTAAACAATAAAAAAAAAAATTGTGCTTCGATAAAACAAAAGCGTAACACATCAAATGAAATCTTTGTGAAAAGTTTTTTCCTCAAATATTAGTAGGGAAAATAAAGATTCCGTGGTTCCTTTAACGATAAGGGAAATTTCGGACATATAATAGACAATTGGGGTCTTTCGACCGACGTATTGACGTAAATCCGTTATCGTGCGATGCTAGTCAAACACTGATAATAAATAATGGTTTACAAAGTCAAATAGAATGCCTTTCGTTGTATTGCTTCTAATGTTGTAATAAATTCGTGAAATTTTAATGCGCATAATTAACGGAAACCTGAACAAACAAGATGCTTCATTAGATTCATTACTCACTTTTTGACCTTCAAAGTTCCGCCGCCAAAGATGACACATGTCAGATTTTAATCTCAATTTGGTATAGATTTTATTGTAATAAGACACGATACGAAACCGTGATTTAAAATGTGCTTTAGTATTTTAATCATTAATAGACACATGGATGAATGACAGATATTTGATTTAAAAGTTCTTAAAATAGTAAGATCAAACATTGTCTATTTCCGAAACTGCGAAATCTTACCATATTGTAAGAAATGATGAATTTAAACTTTAAATAGAAAGTGCTTTTTTTAACATTTACAAAGTTTTATTGAACATTATAAATAAAAAAATATTGAAAACTAGATTGTTTCATAAAATTTTCTAATATCGTAACTAACCCAACAGACTTCAAAGTCCACTTTAGATTCTCTTCTTTGTCCACAATAATTCTAACCTCCGCATCCATAAACAATCACTTACCCCGAAAAATCACTCAGCCCAGACTCTTCTCCTGCACCGCAGCCCTTTCCCCGTACTCGCGCAGCAACTTTTAATGCAAAATGCAATTACTCGTAAAAAGAAGGAGAGCAGTTCTCTCTCTCTCTCGCGGAGGATTCGCGCTCGGAATAAGGAGGAGCGAAGAGAGGAAGTCACCCTTTTTCTTTTCGCCGCGGCCCTTCCTCCCGCTCGGAGTCATAAAAGTCCTGATGAAGACGTCAATGAATATTTATCCGCTCGCCGGAGAGAAGAGAGCTTCATTTCGCCCCTTAACCGTGCCGCGCGGCGCGGCGCTCTTTTATTTTAAGCCAACACATTAAAAGCGGCCCGCGCGAACTTTCTCGCCGCGAGAGAGTGAGAGAGCCGCGGAGCGGAATGAAATTTCGCCGGACCGGAGCGGAGAGGATACCCGGGACGCGGAGGAAACTTTGTTTTGTGGTTTTCAGCTTTGGATTATCCTTTGGTTAAAAGAATAAAAGGGAATAAATATTTTACGCGCTCGTTGCGCAGCTTTGGCTGGCGGAATGTTCGACTTGAAACGTTTGTTTGTTCGATTGGTTGTACAAGATAAAGCAGGATACTTGAGAGGAATAGGAGCAAGGACAAAAAATAAATTTATTCTCACTCTGATGAATTTTTATTTCATAATTTTGACGATAAAGCTTTCTTACGGTAGCGTATAAGCTTCAATATAATATTTAAATAGAGGAAAAAATTCTGTTTATAAAAAGCGAAGTTCATGTAGAAAAATTGAATACTTGAATCTGTAAAAATGCAGTCCAGAGATAAGTTACATAATGAAAGAGTTCTCTTCCTTCTTTTTACTCAAGATTCCATGTATTTTTAACTTGAAAAGCCGGACTATTTCTAGAGCCTCATTTTTCCATCATCATAATAAAAGACGGCAAACTGAAATTCAAATTAATTCGAAATGGAAAAATTAGGCCAAACAAAATTGCTAATCGCCTTTGCCTCGTTTAGAAAATAAACAAGCACAGAAAAAGGCAAGGACAGAAGCGCGGAAAAGGGCTGGGCATTGGTACCAGCCAATCCGGCCCGCTCCTAATGTGTTGACGCTCTCTCCTCTCTGGGCAAAGCACAGCAAACAGCCAACCAGCCGCGCTTCCACGTTACTCCTCGCGACTCCTCTCGCAAAAAAAGAAAAACAGGCAGGCAAGAAAAACTCCACCTCCTCGAGCTTGACATTACTCGGGGCAAAAAATATCGCGGAGAAACAGTAGGGGAAAGAGAGGGAGGAAAGAGAGAGAGAGAGAGAGAAGCCGAAGCTCTCTCGGCTCGAGAAAAAGAAAGCTCTCTCTCTCTCCCGCCGTGGGGGGTGGGTGGCGGCGAAGGTGAACAACAAAAGACGTTTGTTATTGGGCAGCATTCGGAATTGTCTCTGCGTCGGCGGGCGTCCTTATTGGCCGATGCCGCCGCCTACCTTGCGCTCGCCGCCCATTTTCCCGGCGCGCCCCACTGCCAACTACTAGCGCCCGCGCGCCCTCCCCCACCCCCCCGCGCTTTTCCCGGGGGTTGAGGTACATAGGTATGTATTGGAGGCGATGCGCGCGTTCGCGTTTTCTCCGCGGAGGTGGAGGAGAGGCGCTGGCGGAGGAGGAAACTACGGACGAGGAGACGGGAGATGCGAGCGGCTGTATAGCTGCCGAGTCTGCAGCTTTTTCTAGCCGAGATCCCCCCGACCGACGCTTTTTTCTCGCGCGCGGCTTCTTCGCTGTTTTTCCGCGACCTTCTGGGTCTCCGAGCCGACGCTCGTTCCCCCCCTTTTTTTTAAGGAGGCTTTGGTGGCTAAGGTTCAGACCGAAAGGAACCTAAGAAAGCTTTTGTTTATTTAAGTTTTTTTGTTTATGCTTTTGTAAAAACAAGACAATAAACAAATCGATAATTGAACTCAAACTGCATACAGGCAATGATGTCGTAAAAATAAAAATAACAATCGTCTGAATTTCAATATTGAGAGATAGTTTGCTTGCATGTAATGTCAGGCATAATAACTGCTCATTATCATGTAAGCTTGAGCAAAAAAATACTAAATATTCTATTTATGTCTTTCTCATACGACGGTACCGAGCAATCGCAAAAAGTAACTCTAGGAAAAAAAAACAAATAAATATTAATACATCTTCTCCGGATGAAATTTCACAATCCCCATCCCAAGAGTTATCAGTCCTTATACTTTCGATGCGATAAGAAACACGATGGCGGTGCCTCGAACCCTTAAGACAACTCCGTCGCTGCTTTTCCAAGTCAATCTAAATAACCGTCACGCGAGCCGATATTTCTTTAGCTGCTTGGGCGAGCGAGCGTACGAGTAAGAGGGAGAATGAGACAGAGAGGGAGAAAGAGAGAGAGAGAGGAACGGAGAGGATCAACCCTCTCGTCCCACCTCAAATCAAACTCTATCTATATATGAGTGAAAAGCGGATGGTGTTCTTCGAACGTAGTGGAAATCGGTTGATGTATATTCACGTCATTTTAGACTAGAATTTTACGGAAAAATCAAATAAATTGTAGTGCTACACTGTATGCCGAAATCAATAATTTTAGTTATTATATAGTCCGTTGTTTCAAATATTTTTTAGCTTACAAAAAATGGTGTTGATATATATAGTATTATTAAATCGAACTTTTGATAAGATTCTGAATTGTATTGAAAAACAAGAACATATAAATATTATTATTGCTGATTAATCGGATTAGCCCACATTTATTAAGAATTTCTATTTTATAAACTCATTTTACTATATCAATAAAATATTTAAATTCTTGAATCATAAACATGACTTTATACTTGTTTAAAATTTGTCTCACATTAATAATACTTTAATTAAATAAATACTTTTTTTTCATGTTTCAGGTGAGTCTCAAACATATTTCATCATATTCTCTATGATTTTTGTAAGTAACTTTTTGAGCATTTATACTTTGAATACGTTAATAATTATTAACAAACTAATTCCGTATTTAAATTAAAAACTAAATGCCGAGTGCATATTTAAATTTTTTTAAATAAATTATCTGAAATATTTCACTGTTAGCTCGAGAAGTAAATCCTAAAAACCAAAGTTTATAAAAAAAAAAGAAGGCAGGAGATAAAACTCAGAAAAAGGGACTTGACATACCTGGTTCTTGCGAACGCCAAGCGTCAAAGAGCCGAGGTACAAAGAGAGATAGAACGAACCGGTCATAACACGGGAAAAGCAAACGCAGGTCTTCGTCCAGCGGCAACACAAATGTTGTCTTTGCCCGCAGCACAGAGGGAGAGAGAGAGAGAGAGAGAGAGAGAGAGAGAGAGAGAATGAGAGAGGGAGAACGCGCGAGTCTCTCGTCCAAGTGCGGAATCTTCGTGCTCTTGAGGTTTTCTGCGCACGACGTAATCGACGACACGAGCAAGGCGGACGTACATACGGTTCCTTTGAGCTGGTCCGCGCATTGCGAAGTTTCACCGAGTCTTCAAAAGTTTTTGAAGCGAAAGTTCAGCCGCTCTTTGAGGCCGGTCATTTGATTTTCCCTTGGTCTCGCTAAGGGTTCGTTTTACCCCGGAATAATAGACGTGGAATAAATTTGGATGGACAGTTTTAGTGTTTTGTTGCGGGTAATTTCAAATTCACAATGAGCATTTCAGTCTTTTGCGAAAAATATTATATTTCTTATTTTGCACTAATTTCATTCATTGGGCGCCAATGCAATGAAGAAATCGATTTGCAAATTATTTAGATTTTTCAAAACCTTTACCGGTTTCATAAGAATTTTCACCATAAATCATCGAAAACGTAGATTTTGCTTAGCAAGCAGCATCAGCACCTTCTCTATTGATCGCAACAGCGAGAGAGCTGGAGAACGGCGCAGTACACCTCAGAGTCTCGCCTCGCACACCATCATCCACATCAATAACGAGCATCTACATAGCAGCAGCAGCAGCAGCAAACCAACGCCAAGGAAAAAGGCATCGATAGCCGGCACATCGCGCGGAGAACCAGTACGAAGGAAGCAGGAAAGAGACGGAAAAGCAGCAGTAGCAGCAGCAGCTGCCCGGTTTCTTCCTCTTCCCAGGCACTCTCTCCGGAGGATATACACAGTAGAAGGAGGTGGAGGAGGAGAGGATGAGGGCGTTGCGCCTCCGCTGACGCCGATCTCCCCCACCAGTGGCGCCCAACCCATAAACCGCCCCGTCAGCCGTATATATATATACAGCACCCTGTATTGCGGTTCTCCGTTGCACCAGAAGCAGCAGCCCCAGGCGGGGGAGAGACGCTCTTCTCTGTCCTCTAGGAGCGAAGCCGCTCCAAAGCCGCCTCTCTCTCTCTCTCTCTCTCTCTTTCTCTCCCTGATGACAGGATGCCGGAGATGTGGATGTGCGCATGGAGAACCGAGGGGGAGATTGATATTGCTGCCTTTCCTGAACATTTCTATGCATGGGCATTAAGGACATTCCTATTGTTGAGAATTTAAATATTCGGAATTGTTAGTACTGCACATTTGAGTTTCCGATATTTTTTACTTGTAGATGGGAAGAGGCTTTAAGACATTGTAGAAACTAGTTTTGTTCTTGACAGTGCAAAATGCAATGGAATGTATGGATTGACTCATAGTTTATCAATTTAATCATAGTGTGTGCATTGTCATGAAGTCACCTGCCGATAATTCACGGATTTACGGCATTAAAATAAATCCATCGTCCAATTTGTCTTTTTTCTTGTAGTAGTACAAGGCTGACAAACCGACACGGCGACTCTAGATAAAGCTTCATTGAAAGTTCGATTCGGTCAATAACTTGGACGAAGGCCATGAACATCTGGTAACGACTTAAAGCTTCGAGGATACTAAATTGCTCTTGGTTAGATCTGCCCTCGAGGAAAAGTAGTAAAAGACGTAGGATAGATTGAATGAGAAACGAAGGCACAACAGTTGATTCATTGTTCTCTGCATGTTGACAACAAAAAGTGTTATTCAAAGCTGAAAACTGGCGTAAAACTAGAATCTAGAGTACGTGTAGCCCTTTGTTTCAATGAGATAACTCTGCACAACGTACAACAGTTCTTTCTCCTTTAATTTGAACTTTAAAAAGATACAACATATCGGTAAAAGATTTCGATCTAGTTTTAAAGCTAGGCAAAACGCCAGCTATAAATATTGAAACATTAAAAAACTGTTTATAATTCCCAAAACACCAATACAATAAACCTAAACAATCCAAAATGGCGAAAGCATCGAGCGGCAGCCTAGGCAAGCTGAAGAGCAGAGCGGCAGGCAAGGGGAAGTGGAGGCATCAGCATCGGTAGTGTCGTCTGCCCCCTTCACGCTCTTCTCCTTATCTGGCGTTGCTCCTGCACCTTCCACCACCTCGCGGGTCATCGGGGGGGTTGCGCGCGCAGCCTCCGCTGCTGCAAGTTGTGTGTATGCGCTTAAATGTTGCATTGTTGTCTTTAACGCAACGCCCGTAGCCTCGCGAGAAACACCAGGCGCCCTCGTAGTTTCCCTCTAAACGTTCGTGGGACCGTTGTGTCTGGATCTTCCGCCGCGAAGGAGGGCAACGATCTTCTTCACTTAGGTAATGGATTTAGATTAGAGGGATAGATTGGAGGTAGATTTCTGTCGTTAGTTGTGTTGGATGTGCGGTGGTTTATTAATTTTGTTTAATGTTTATGTTGTAGCATAAAGTAGTCCATATTTCGTAAAGAAATATATTTTTTGTGTTTGCATGGTAATGAATTTAAGCGAGTAAATTTTATCAAAAACGTCCACGGTTGGAATAAAAACTTCAATTTAGTTTTTTATACTCGATTAAACGCGTAAATAACTACCTTTCGTAAGGCAAGTAGGTATAGAATTTTCTTGATATATGCTAATGTGCATGAATAAGAGACAGGTCCCTTTAACTTTTGAACGTTGTAAATGTATAGCAATCAACATATGCTTTGCATTTTGCAAAATTTTTCCATATTTCTAGTGATTTTAATTAAAAATTGTTCATTGCCTTGTGATTAAAAAAATATTATGTAAAAAAGACATCAAGGTTTTATTTTTAGTAATATTTTAGTAACAACAGTAGTTTATTCGTTATCATTGAGGCTATATTTAAATATTGATCAATTGCATATGTGCGCTTCGACCACGTAGGCATTTTGAATTTTTATTTACTACTATTCAAACAGAGACGTACACAAAAAACTAGGTTATCTTATTTTTGGTCGCACACATACACATACACCAATCCCATTTTTCAAAAGACACATACGAGTTTCAATACGATTTCTCTCGTGCTGTCCTACTTCATCTTTACTCCAAATATTTATAAATAAAACTCTCTAAATTTACTACTCCGTGAGAATCAATTTATCGACTGGAATTTTCAAAAAACTATATGCACCTCTTAGCTAATAAAATCAAAGACATACCCATCAAAATCGTATTGAAACTCACACTCTACCAATTCGCTCAGCACGGCTCCACCAAAAAATCTCAGTCCTGCAATAAACGAAGCTCGCACCGGTGACAGTAGTCGCATAAACCAGCCTCCGCCGCCAAGTAGAACCAGTCTCGGTTTGCCCGTCAGCGTCTGACTCGAGCGGCGGCTCGCTACTGCAGCAGCAGCGGCAACCCAAGCCCGCCGAGTCTCAGTCTGTCTCTCTCCAGCTCGAAGCGCGAGCCTCCACACCCCCTCCCGCCGGCGGCTGCAGATCGCGAGTGGAGGGGCACACACACCCCCCACCAGCACCACCGGCGCTCTCGGGTCGCGCGCGCGACACAGAAGCGCTCCCCGCCGCTACGCGGCGCGCTTGGCATCTCAACAACAAGTATTTCCCCCCCGCTGTTCAGCCGCCCAGTGGCAGCGGCATCCGACACAACACACAGCACCGAGTGTACCGCCCCGACACCTGCGCCTCTGCCGCTGTTCTCTAAGCTACGATGCCTCGCCGCCTCCTCCACCTCCTCCTCCACCTCCTCCTCCCACGCGGGCGCCCCTCTCCCCGGGTTGTGTTTCTCGCTGTTTAGTCGCGCGCGCGGCCGCGCCGCCGCGTTCGCCCTCGCCGCCTCGCGCGCCGCTGCTTGCTTGTGTGTATGTTCTCCTTTTTCGCGACAGCAGCAGCAGCAGCAGCAGCAGCAGCACAGCCGAGAGAAGCAGCAGGGAGGGAGAGAGAGTTGCTCTGCTGCTGCTTGCCCGAGCGAGCACCCGCCCGCGCGCGCGCTCCGCCGCCACCGCCGCGCGGCTCTACATTCGCGTTGCACGCGGCAGCGCGCCAAGATCTCGGGGACCCCGTGTCACGAACCTGCTCTCTCTCTCTCTCTCTCTCTCGCTCACGCTTCCTCGCCGAGTCGTCTGCCGAGGCCACGGCGGACGCCCGATATCCCCGAGGGACGAACGTACGTACGTAGATCGATCTTACGTGTGTGTCTTTGTGTGCGTGTGTGTGTGTGCCTGCGCTCTTCCGCCTGTGTGGGACACGTCTGTCTCCTGCTTGACTCTTTCTACTTGGGCTCTCAAGACGCCAGCGTTCTAATTTGATTGCACCGACCGATCGGTGAGAGACCGTCCGTTCTCTCCCTCTCCACTCACTCTCTCTCCCTCTCGCTCTTACCCGTTCCCTCGTCCATTCAGCGTCTCAGGCTGAACACACGCACACTTACATACACACACACACACGCACACTTGCGCCCTCTCTCCCACCCCCTCCTCCCCCCTTCCCCCCTCGACACCCTTCCCTCTCTCACACTCGTGAAGATTTTTTGAAAGTCTCACGCTTTCTTCCTCTTTCCGAGGATTATGTCTCTTATGATGTCATCTCTAACCCTTCCCCCCCACCTCCCTCCCTCGCTCGCTTTCTTCTTTCGGGTCTTCAAAATTTTTTGAGATCCTCCCTCCCCGCCTTATACCGTCTCTTAACTTGTCTTTACTGCCTGGAATATTTTTCATTTTGGCTATCTTTCCCCTACTAAGGCGGATACTTTCGGTCGCTTTGTCATTGATGATTTCTCCAGCACCGCAATTATTTCATACTACGGAGAGATTATAGCTTTATGATTCATAACTTAACAAAATAACTATCTGTCCAGGATTTAAAATTATTTCTTTACAATTGGGATTGGCCGCAACTTTCTGGAAATTCACGGAAGAATGTTACTTGTTTAAATAGTCCGATGGAGATGTTATCTCAGTTGTAGCTTGATATTTTTCAAAAACCTTTCTCTTAATACATACTTCCGAGATAACACCTTCTTGCGACATTCTTTCGTTGCTTATTTTACCGGTTCCTTTAGCTCTGACTTTAAGTATCTTTATTAGCTTTAGTAAATATTTTAACACGCATTATTTAGCGATTACTTACGCCGACGAACCCGGAGAAGTGATGTGCTGTGATACCTTGTGACAGTGATTGAAGACATTGATCGTCTCGTGCAGTGAAATCCATCCGACTCCAATAAGTGACGTAAAATTTTTTAAACATTAAACGTGAATCCAAAGGCGCATTCTAAAATTAACGCGACAGCGGGAGAGAAATTCGTCAAAGCCCGCTCAGTTAGATTTACGCGGGAAGTAGATTAGCCCGCAGAAGGTGAAACTCGATTCTTCCAATGGACTCTTCATTACCTAATTCCGCGCTTTATTCAATTCAAACGGATCCGCGAGCCGGCACGTGAGTTACGGGTGTAAAAGCGAGTGGAGACTTAAACATTTTTCTAAACAGCGGAAGAGCGCCGATAAGGCTTTTAAAAGCCCGTTGAGTAATCGCGTTAACCCGTCACAATCAATATTTAGCGGTGCAAACATTGCGCATCCTTCCTCTCCGTCTCTCTCTCTCTCCGTCGATTTCCAGCCTCAAAAAACAAGGCATCCTCTCCGCGCCGCCAGATAAGCCTCAAAACGAGCGTGTTGCGCAATACGAGTTTTGTATGCTGCCCCGTTGGGAGTATTTATCGAAGACGTCGAGAAGAGCCGAGGCAGAAAAACACGCGCTCGCGCGCCTGTTGGTTTACCGGGAAAAGCGCTCTTTTTCGTGTGTGTGCGCGCGCCTCGTACGTGTCAGTTGGCTTAACCTGAATGCGCCGAGGCCTTTTCAGAAAGCAGAGAGAAAAAGCGCGCCTATACGACGTAAATAATGGATATACACGGACGCGCGGTTGACGCGAGAGACGCTCCGCGATAACGATGGACTAAGCTTTAAATTTCATTCCGTTTAACGTGCAGCGGAGCGAGGCTGGCTGTTCGACAGGTTTTTCGAGGATGCGCGGGAATTTATCGGATAATAATGAGTTTTAATTTGAATTTTTTTTATTAATCGGGGGATTGAAGCACACCGGACTTGTAAACAATTCGAGTGTTTAATTTTCGTCGTGGATTGTCGAAGTCGACGATGTGTTTGAGAATTTTAAGAATTCAATGTTGTACGTGAAAAAACTGACGTTTTAAAAGTTTTTGAACTGTGGACGACCGTTCGATTGATTGTCAAATACAGTCCTGTCTCTAAGGTTGACCTTCCGAAGCTTAAAAATTGCTCGATTTACGATAGGAAAAAGAAACTGTCAATATCGAAAGGTAACTAGAGCTAGACGAAGCTACATTTAAATTTTTAAGTCGTGGACTGCTAACGAAAAAAATAATTTTTTGTATTTTAAACTTTCGGTCGAATAAAAAGGTAGTAGTAAAATAATTAGTTATTAAAATAAAATTGATAAGTCGATAAAATATATCGTGTTTTAGTTGTGAAACTTAGTGTCGAAACTAAGCAGAGGTTTTAAACGTGCTGAAGTGTTGCGACAAATGCAAGTACAGATGTTCAATAATAATCAAAAATGCTGACGCTTAAAAACTGACTTTTAATGTCGTAAAATAAAATTATACATAGAGTAATAAGTTGATTAGAACGAAGTGGTCTTGATGCGACGGAAACCGCATCGACAACCGTTCTCTACGGACACGAAAACTGCATAAATGCATAGAAAACAGAAACGTCAACGCAATTACTCGGTTTCGTCAAGGAAAGGGGTGTCCAACGTAAAAATCAATCCCCAACCGGAAAAATGCACTCCGTAGCCGCGCTGCGTAAACGAGATTTCCGCCGAGTAAATATAGTTATTTTTAAGCTATCGTTCCATCGGGCTGCAGCTACTAATTGGATGACGAATTTTCGAAAAGACGTTAATACAAATCTCACGCCGAATTACGGCCGCGGCTGTAGCGAAAACAACGTGACACTGCGCGAGGCTCTGCCGTTAATCATATTTCACGAGATTACATTCTTTTGCTGCTTTTTTGTTTTGTAATTGCATTTTCGACTGACAACGACCGTAAGTCGATTATTCTTTTATATTTAGAGGATAAATTATTGTGGATTACCGCCGGGCGATGCCGCGAACGACGGCACGGGAAGCTGATCTGTTTATTAAATATTAGTTGCGAGAGGGCAAAAATAAATTTCATTGTTTTAAATTCCCGACGAAGAAGCGGGATTGACCTCTCTCGAGCGGTAAATATCTGCCTGAATATTGCAAATCTTGTTAGTTTAATAAACTGCCGCTTGTTGATCTAAAGATTTGTGGCTATAATTGGATGCGATTCTTAACCCAAAATAAAATGGATGCTAATTAATTATTCTGAAACTTGATTTAACTTAAAAAACCAATAAATACTACCTTTCTGGATAGTTAAAAAAAGTAATAGTTCCTTAATAAATATACAATATTCACTCACCGCACAAAATAAAACTCGTCATTCTATTAATAAAAATCTCAACCCGAACCCACCACCTCGACCCCGAAATTCCTGCAATCGCAGGCCGCGCCGTATCCCGAAAACCGATGTTTTCCGCCGCGGGAGAAAGAATCGGGGCCGGCGGCGCGCCGAAACCGCCGGCAGATACACACCGCAACACTCGCAACGCTCTCGTCCAGAGAGGGAGAGAGGAGGAGAGAGATGCGTGATGTGCCGTGGGCTGCTTTCGCGTAGGCTCGAAAACGGCAGTCGCGCGGCCGACGCGCCACCGTACGCACACCCGGGGGTCCGCGCGTCCGTCCGTTGCCCGGAGATGATTCCGCGATGAGACGGAAAACTGGGCGGGAGGCGTTGAGGATTTTTGGGTTGGCGAGGATGAGGTTTTTTCAGGGTGATATTGTTAGCTGCAGGAGAGGTGTGAAAGGAATTAGCAGTAAAATTTAAGGGAAATTGTCGATAAAAGATGCATGCGCACGAATTTATGAAAAAAATTGAAAAATTGGAAAAAGCTCTTTGACAGCTTGAACTACGTTGTAAGCGTCGCTTCTGAAGTAATATTTCATTAGACTCGTACGATGACTTTCATTTTAGTCTATACGTAAAAGCGATCTCGTATATTCAATTAGCAGAGGAATGACTTCTGAAGTTTCTTCGTGTGGTGCAATTTTAAATTTTGAATACGAATACGCTTCTTTCCGAGTGAAATAGATTCAGTCTTTAACACATTCTTTTTAAATAGAAACACTATTTTTTAACAAAGAAAACTTTGATAATAATAAGGACGAAGTAATCGATTCCGTCAAGTCTGACGTCATAGTTACTATTTCTACTTACAGCTTATATATTAATATTTTAGTGATGAACACTGTACTAACTTAAAAGTTTGTAAACTTTCCAATGGTTTTTCCTACTTAATAATTTATAAAATGTACTTATTTCACAGACGTTGTAAATATTGTGTAAAATACACTTTTATATACTGATGAAAGCTTTTGAATAAAACACGCAAGAAGCAAAATTTAAAGAATCACTCACTAAAAAAATAAACAAAAAACGCGTTAACGTCAACCTTCATTTACATAAAACAAAGCGTATTTTCGGTAAAAATAAAATTACTTCACTGCCCCCAAACTGAAACAATATTTTCTCTTCATACATTTTTTATCTCGAATCAAAAAAAAAAAAGGAACTGCTTACACGCGAGTCAACATTGTAAATTTTCTTAAAAAAAGAAGGTTAAAGTTCATTACAGGAAGGCCGTGGGCGCATCTCAAACGTTCCTCCCGAGCCGACTAATTGCAGGTTACGCGTGAGAAAGCGAAAGGCTCGCCCAATTTTTCAGAGAAATTTACATCGTGTGCAGAAAAACCCTTACCCGGCGGGGCGCATCGCTTATAAGGGTATTTACAGCTTTATAATTGGGCCCTTGTAAACAGCGAAAGCAGTGTACAGATTAGTCACGGCTCCGCGCTTTTATTACACGGGCAAAAGCGCTGCGGGTGTTTATTTTTATCTTTTTTTTTTTTTTTACAGTTGTAGGAATATAGTGCAAGTTAGGATAGAACTTTGCCGTGTCTTTGTAGGGTGAATTGTGAACATTGCTTTAAAATTCAAGATAATTTAAAAAAAAGTACACTAATATTTTAAGTCAACTCAACCGAATGTTTTTTTTGAAATTTTACAAAAGTAAACGATACATTTCTCAAGCTTAAACTTGCTCGGCTAAAAACTCGACAATAAATAATCGCACTAAGAAATCCGTAAAAATCCATCTCATTAAATCACATGCGAACACTCATTAATACACTCGTAAAAATGTTCCGTTATCCCCCCCCCTCCCTCCTTCCAGCGCAGCGACTTTGCACGTTTGCGCATTCGTGCACACATTCGCATATGTATCGAACATCTCGCAGATGGAGAGCGCCGAGCGTAATATATCGGCGAAGGAGGACTTGTCTCATAAAGTATCGAGCCATTTGTCACGGCAGTTTGTGACGAGCGAGAGAAAAAAGAAGGCGGGGGTGGAAGGGGGAGGGTGGACGAATAATCCGAGCTCTCGTATCGAGATAGATGAAGAAAGGGAGGAATCGTGACTTGGCGCGAGCACGCGACGTTTTTAAGCTCGAGTTATTGTATCGGCAAGACAGGTGATTATGTTTATTTTGCTTCGATGCAGTGGAGCTCTACTTTATTTCGACGAGGTGCTCTGATTTTCCGGCAGAGCTTTTTTTTTCTTTGAGTATAAGTGATTTTTAAAGCTTATGGATATTTAGCCTTTTTTTAAATTTTTACCGTAGGAAATGGAATGAGGTATTTAGACGAACTTTATTCAGATTTTTTTTTATTATTCAAATAAATAAACTTGTGTGAAAAATTTACTGTATAATTGATAAACTAAATCGACCTCTTTCTCAATAATCAATCCATAAAGCCCCAATAAAAGTAAAGTCCTCGACCAGAAACATTATTTCATGCAAGAACGAAGCAGTAATTAGCGAACTTAACAGAAATCGTTAAACAAATAACTCGAACGGAGCGCGATCCGGCATCCGTCGAGCCCCCCAAATAAAGAAGCGCAATAAATTTCCTCCAAATCTCATCTGGGCAATGAAGAAGCGACGTCGGAGAGGCCGATATCGGAGCGCCGCGCGCCAAAGCAGAAACAGCCAAAGCCGCCCGGGGGGGAGAGAATCGGCAGATAACGGATGCTCGAAACAAATACCGGCACGCGATATACGGGATTTAAGCAAGAGATATCCATCAGCGGAGCTTCTCTGCCTTCCTTCGCGTAATCTCTCGAACGCCGACTCTCCCGAATACGCGCCGCGTATCGCGTATTACCTGTTGGGATTTCCCCCCCGGCTGCTTGTACGGCCTTCCTCTTCTTTTTTTCTTGTATTGATGAATTGATCGGAATTAATGCGGATACGCTCGGGGAGGACGTTACTGAGCGGAAGGGGGAGTAATGTGCTTACTTGGCTTGTTTTTTGGTTTTCGTCCCTTGCCGTCTGACTGAAAATGATTGTTACCACTTGCTTTGTTGATACATGCTTATTTTTTTTATAAACAACAGATACAAAGTAGCTCGTACTACTTTCAAGTTAAAATAAAGTAATACAAGACATTCCCAATAATCGCGAATAAGCAAAACCAACAAAATCCACCCGCTGAATTATTGAAAGAAAAATCAAAGCACCCGCGCGATCCGCCACGCCAGCCCATCACGGACTGACCGGTCGTTTAAAGCCCAGAGCCTCCCCGCGCCTCTGAAAAGCGGCGCCTTTTCACGGGGCGGGGGCGCGGAAAGATTGTCTGGCGGCGGCTTTTCAGCTGACGTCCGGCGTGTCTCCCCGCATGTATTCTTAATCAAACACACGGCGCTGCTCCAGATGCCGGGACGCGCGACGATGTGCCCCGGCGTCTCGAGTGTGAGCATTCCCCCGAGAGAGAAGGCCGAGGCTTAAACTGGAGCGCGAGACTGGCCGCGCTCTTTTTCTTGCCCCCGTCCGTCGCTTCGCGCCCCGCTCGATGCGCTCTTCTTCACTTTTTATACGGCGAGCTCGAGCCGGAGTTGGGGCTCGGTTGTATTGCGAATATTCTTCCTATTAGGTCTTGGATGCAATGATTTCGGGTTTTGCGTAATTTAAGGAACATCAAAAAACTATTTGGTAGCCTTATAACAGAAATTATTGGCGCCCAACCAATCATGTAACGAATACTTATCACCTCGATTTTCTGAAATATAAAGTAAAATACATACAACAAATTGCTTTACAACATTCGAAGCTCCTAAACCGGTCGGCAATCTATTTTTCGAAGCCCGGCGCGGCGATAAACAAAGCTGTAAGGTCCGGGAGCTTAGCGGGAAAGTAGCTTAGCTCGATTTTCCGGGCTTGTACACCGGCGATCGACTGGCCGGCGGATTTCCAAGTGGATTGTCGCGCGGTATAAACGCCGGATATACCCGCAGACGCAAGCCGGAGGGAAACGGAGGAAGGCACTTTGGGGGCTGAACGAGAAAGAGGGAGAGAGCTGCGCGGAAGGAATCGAAGCTGCGGTCGCGAGGGGGCGCCTCCTGCTTGGCTGCTTGCTCGCGAGTCGATTCGCGAGGAATGTGGCTTCGGGCTTTTTGCGGTGTTCGATTTCTTTGCGTAGATTTTTTTTTAAATTATAAAGTTTTATAAAACTTTTTGTACTTTTGGAATACTTGACAGTATTAGAAGATCCTGTAAATATTTAAAAAATTGTATAACAGCTTCAATATAGCCTATAATATTTTTCAAACTTAATCATCCGTGAATTCCTCGCGCATCGTTTGAAATTTTCCTAATTCCTCAATTCATCAAAACACTTCACCCTCCGCCTCCGTCTCCCCAAAAATAACAAAATCGTCACACATCCCAGCAGCAGCCGAAATGTCTACCTCCTCACCTCTCCCCCGTCCCACCGTCGGGAGAGAAAATTCTCGGTCGCCCCTCGGCGCGGGGCGTAAAGCACCCCCGGGCGTCTCGGTCCATTTCCATTCGGCGCACGTGACGCGCGTCCACTTTCGCCCGTAATGGACATCGGGGGCCGAGTCGCGCAAGGTGTCGACGCCGCCGCTGAAAAGATGACGGCGGGACACACGGGGCGACGCGGGGCTCTTTCTCCCCCTTTCGCTGCACGCTCGAGGCGCCGGCGGAGCGGCCCTTTGATCTGGACCGACGCAAATAAAGCGCGATGCCGCGCGGCGCGCGATGCGTTTTCCCCGGAATTAATGGTCTGGACGGCCCGGCCCTTTTTTTCCCATTCTATACACCGATCTAGGCCGTTTCGCGACGTCTGGACTAACATTGGAATTGAGACGCGGGACGAGCTTTCAACGCGGAAGGGTTATAAAAAATCGACGCGACAGTCTTTCCGTGCTCCGTGCGACGGAATTTGTTTTTACACCGCGGAGCCCGAATCTCCCGTTCAGCGTAAAATTCACAAAGACGCGGAGCAATACTATATACCTAATCCACCTCCTCCGCTCGGAGGCGATCAAGAGGCAAAGTGGCCCCGTTACGAGCGAGCGACTCGCCGACAGGGGACAGAGGCGCGGCGGCGGCGGCAAAAAGCGCGAGAGGCTTGACCCCTCGCAAAAGCTCGGCCGGCCGCCGTCAAGTGGCGAGTCGAGGGGCGAAATTGAACGGGGGGAGGGAGGTTTTAAAGCGCGAGCGGAAGGAGCCCGGGAAATATGGCGAGCCGATAATTTTTATTCGGCCATGTGTTACCTCGCGGGAACGGGAGAGTTAATGCGGGAGGCTGCGACGTTTTTTTTTTGGGAGTTCGAGGCTCGGTTATGGAGTTGTTTGACTAGTGAAGTTTGCGTGTGAGGCTTTTCAAGTGGTTAATAAAATATTAATTTTAGATAAGGTAATCGGGTTGTTTGCGTGAAGATTCGCGCTCAAAGAGCGGATTTTGTAAAAAAGAAATTTTCTCTCGATATTTAATTAACGCGTCTACATTATTTGCATTTTTTCGCGACAAAATGAATTACTACCCACTAACTCAACTATCTCAAGACAGAGCATCGATAAAAGTTCGGAATCAGAATACAAATCCCGAAGCACCGCTTAGCCAGTAAAAGCGGCGAGTCCGAATAATTCTCACCGAGGGCATAAAAAAAAAAACTGGCAAAAGTAATGAATAACGCGGACGAGGGGCATCTGCTCGGGACGCGAGCCATCAGTAAAGACTCCGTCGTCCAATACATAAGCCGTACAGTCCTCCCTCGCTTCCCCCCGTCGGAAAAAGGTCCGCGCCGTATTTCCCTTGCATATATCGAATTATGGACTGCCGAATGGCCGATCGCCGCCGCCTGCTGCCGTCTCTGATATATTTGGATATATTAAACTTTTTTTACAAGCGCGACGACCCACACCGCCGCCCCCCTCGACCCCTCGGTCCGTCTCTCTCTCTCTTTCTCTGCTTTGTTTCAAGCTGCGCGGCTGCAATCGATTACGAGGCCGTGGCGCCGGAAGAGCGAGGAGACACGCGTTTATTGAAATCTATAAATATCCGCGGATGAATTTTAAATTGGCCTCGAATTTTCGGTAAACGGTGTATGAAGCGCTGTTCCGACGCGGACTCGAACGAGAATTTAAAAGGAAAGTTAAATTGTTTATCGCGTTGATGTTTAAACGTAGAGGTTTGTAAAAAGCGTCGGGACGAATCTACCAATTATATATACTTTTCTCGAGTGCGCCGTGATGAAAAATGGCGTGTGTGTCACCCCCTCGAACTTCACCCGCATAAAATTGGACCCTCATTAACGCATAATATACGCTAATCGTCGCGAAATTTCTCTTTCCCTCCTTTCTTTTACCCGGGGATAAATTTCGATTCTCGGCCTGTACATTTAAAACTCGAGAGGGTCATATTCTCAAACTTTCGGAGCACTATTTCATTGAAAAGTTAAAAAATAACTAGAAAATATTCAATAAACTTTGACAATAGCCACCAAAAATATTTCTCAGATCTTGCGCAAAAAGAAACGAATGTCTATCAATTAGCACGAAAATTTCAAGCGTAACGACCTTCGCTCTATCCATCCTTTAAAATCGACCGCGTCTCCTCCCACGTGAAACAAGACAAAAAGCTCCCCTCACCACCAAAAACATATCGCTCTGCATTTTCCGCGTGCAGCGGAACTCTAATCGGCGTACACCTACGGAAAGGAAAAGAAGCCATTTGCTCCCCGCGCGCGGAGGGCACCGGGGGGCTCGATTTGTTATCGACTTATAGACCGAAATTACTTACTATTACCGCAGATTTATTTCGCGTATTAGCCCGAAACGGGCCGCGAACACGCCCCCGGGGGCCAAAGAGCGCTACTCGCGCACATGCTTCTCTATTAATTGCCGGCTTCTGCTGCCGCCCCCCCCCCCCCCCCCCCCCTTCCTCCTTCAGTCACTTGCCCACACGTCC
>UCOM01001831.1:0-34504 GCA_900474385.1 Ormyrus pomaceus
AATATTATTATTTTTCTGCTCATATCTACAAATTTCCATTTTAATATTTACTATTCATCTAGTAAATATTCTTATTTTTCTTCTCATATCTGAAATAACGATACAAAATAGTAATTTTTACTCCTTTTTTTCTCTCAGTGTTGTATTGCAAACCATTCAAAATCTAAAATTTTTACTTCATCAGATAAGATGTTGCAATAAAAATAACATGTATAAGAAAACTTATATAGTTAATAGTGTCTTACCAAGTTCGGTATCATCTACTTATAATTATCTATTTTTTGAACTTTTTTAATTTATTACTAATAAGTAATTATTCATTTTTTAAAATTATATTGTAACTTATAGTATTTAAGTAAAAATGTAAATGGGAAAATAAAAATAAAAAGTTATTCAATAACAAGATATGTTTATTCAGCATAGAATCAATTTCTTTTTGATTTAATTACGATATTAATTCCATTTTACACATTTATTTTTTATAACTAAAATTAATTTGAAAATACTTTTTTATAATTATAATAAAATTTTTAGATTTGCAAATAACAATTTTTGTACTCTATTTTCAATATCAATGTCAATGTAATAAAATTTTGATGAGAAATATGTCATAAAATTCATGCACCGTATATTTTAAAAAAGGAAATCTGTATTTTTAAAAAATTTAATTTTATTGCAATTAAAGTTTTAAAAATACAGATTTCAAAACTTCAAAACGTATATTAAAACCATGTTAAAAGTATAATGGACGATCGATAAAGAATCTGTTTTACTTAATCGGTAAAACAAATAATGTACGTAACGTATGTATACGTTTAGTGTTTAAACTCGACTTGCAAGTTGATGGTTGCAATCTTGCAATGTGTGCGTCCATGCCTGTATGTGTAGATACATCATAACCTAGAACTTTGCGCAGCTGATGAAAACAGTTTGCTCAAGATGCAGCAGTGATGTAGATTGTAAATAAATAGAATAAAAAATGGAAATAAATCCACTAAGCATCATTCTCGTGAAGAGTGACAGTAAAGGTGATAGGATGCTATTTCGTTATCCACATGCAACAAATCATCAACGAGATTCAAATCAATGTATGAAAAGAAAAAATCCTTATTCTATGATTATTGCAGAAGATTCGCTGCAGGTAATTTTTTTTTTAAATTAGCCATTATCAAATACTTAATATAAGCTTTCAATTTATTATGTAAGGCCATACCATTTCCAAATCAAAGTAATGGCAATCTCACTGGACTATCGGATGAAGTTTTATCAACATTGTTTGCTGTAAAACCAGAGTTGTGTGAGCTTAAATTTGAATTAAAAGTTAATGAAGTAAGATTTGTAGGCCATCCAACATTACTTCCATCAAGAGGACCAAAAGAAGTGAATTCTTCTATGTTATTTAATGTAGTTTTTGCTCTGCAAGCTCAAGCTAGTCATTCTGTGGTAAAATGTTATTACGATTTAAGCAAAAGGTATGTTAACCTAAATATTTTAGTTACACATTGATTTATAAGCATATTTTTATAGATTAGGAATTGCTTTGAGACACGAGGAAAGAAGATGTGGTTTCCTGCTAGATGAAATTAAATTAATGGTTTCAACTCATGATGAAGTTGCAGCCAGGTACATTATTTAAAGAATTTATAAAATTAATTTTATAATTCTCTCTTATTTATTTATTTTACATTTTATTTATTTATTTTTTATTATTTATTTTATTTTTTAGGTCAGAAGAAGAAAGTGAATCTGATGAATCACCTTACGAAATAATTTTGCAGAAGAGTTCTCTTGCTCGAGATTTAAAATCAATTTTTAATAACTTGAGTACTTCAGGAATTATAAATATAATGATTAATAAGTGGATTCAAGTAAGCTTTTGCTTACCACAAAAAGTACACCAAACACATAAGAAAGGATATGTAGTAGATCCAGAGATTATTGACAGATGTTTAGATAGTTTGAGGCCATATCATGGTTTGTTACTTTTAACTGAACCAGTAGATTTATTGGATTCTTTACCAACAGATCATTCACCAGCATTACGTCGACTGATACAAATGTATAATCCTCTCAAAAGCTTACAAACATTAGCTGCAGACTCTGATTTAACTTTAGCTCAAGTTTTTCAATTGACTGGACATTTGGTCTATTGGGCCAAAGCAACAATAATATATCCATTATGTGAAAGCAATGTTTATGTTGTTTCACCAGATGCAGTATTAACAAATCGTATGCTAGAAGCTTTCTCTGAACAATTTCCAGGAATGTGTCTTTTACAGGTATTTTACCTGAAACTATAAGTACTTTAAAATTAATCCAAATGAATTTTTATTTATTGTTAACTTACTAGGTTATAAGTGAATTTTCTTTACCAACTTCTATAAGTCAAAAACTAAATCCTCTTAGTCAACCTCAACAACAAACACAATTAGTTAAAATCATAATTTGGCTTTTAAAGAATCACTTATTACTACAATTACATACATATGTTCAGTATATGCCTGCAGTTCATGGGCGTTTGTCCATTGTAAGTATTTAATTTGTTTAAACTTACTTTTGTTAAATGGATTTCCTTTTTCAAATCTTAAATTAAATACAATTTTATGTTTATTTTGTGTTTTTTTAACTTTTATATTAAAACTATTTCATTTAAAGCAAAAGGTTGAAGATACAGTTGATGGTTCCAACTCTGTAGATGAATTAGCAGATGATGTTAGTGTCAGTACTGCATTGGAAGATAGCACGTGGAGCTTAAGCGATGCATCTAAGGGAACAAACGATTCTAAAGCAGATATTTCTTTAGATAAGTCAGGAGATTTATATTCTTATGAATCTGATGGTTATCCATCATCAGATGATGTCATTTTACTTGAAAGACTTTGCAGAATGGGATATTTTAAAGGTGGACATCATTTAGAAGAAATAATGTATTTGGAATATATTCGCAGATCTCAATTGTTACAGATATTGGATAAATTTAGAGATGTGTTGATCACATGTGAAAGTGAAGATCCAGCAATGGCTCTTTTTTACTCTCAGCTTAGTTCTCGATAGAGATTGTAAAAAATATTTTCTATTTATTGAAAATTGTAAATATCAACTTTATTGTTATAGTTTTTAATATTTTTATACTTTACTTGAAAGTGCATAATATAAGATATCAGATTTGTAATATCAGATAAATAAATAATTTTTTAAAGAATTTATGAACAAAAATTAAATTTCAAAGTTAATATTAAAAATTACACAGAACAGGAAAAAACTAAGTTTTAGGGTATAAGTTTTCTAGTACGGTAAATATACATAATTTAAAAGTTAATTTTTTAATGATACTAATTATAGAATTTAAGGATTTAATTAAATGAATTTTCAGCAAATAGTATTTTGTTTTAACTATTTTAGTTTACTATTTTTTGTTATTAATTTTTTTTAACTATTCACTGCAAATTCATTTAATAATTTAAATGTAACAACATTTTTCATTTATGACAAAATTATAAAACAATATTCTGTATATTATCCTTGACTTAAAAATCAATATATGCTGTTAATTATAAAATGATTATATTCTAAATTTAAACATTGTAAAAAACGCACGTGTTTTATATATTAAAACTAGATTATAAATCAGAGAATTTAAAAATTTTTTGAACAAGAAATTTTAATATAAAAATTAAATAAGTAGTAAATATATTTTGAAAAATGTGGTTATTGTAATTAAAATATTTCTAATTTTAAATTCGTACTCCTAATGTTTCCGAAACGAAAAAATTCTAAGAAGTTTATCGATTTAATAAGAAAAAAGTCAACCATTCATTACTTCATTCTCCACTCGATAAGCTGCACAATTAGGATGAAATAACGTAACGAAATATACTCTTGTAAAGTAGAATTCAATTGAGAGAAACAATCGGCTATGCGCAGTGCGCATGCGCGACAAGGATTCGAAAAATGGCGATCGGCGTCGTCGAAAGTTCACGGCGGTAAAGCTTAGCGCGCACGAGAAAGAGATAGAAAGCAAAAGCCAGGACACGACGGTTCACGTGTAAAGCAAACAAGGACGGAGCTAAGCCTGCAAAACGAACAAGTAAGAGCGAAAGCGAATAGTACTTCGCGTACATAGAGCGAGAGTGCACACGGCGGCAGTGCAAAAAACGCCGAAAGCAGAGCAAAAGGAACGAGCGCGGGTGGACGGCGGAACGTGTCGAATCGAAACGCAGGCTCTCAAAGCAGTTTGTAAATGCGAAACTGCCGCCGCCGTTGTGTGGACCGACGCCATCTAACGTCTGGCATTCCTGGTTTTCTCTCCCCTTCGCCGAACGTTAATCTCTCCAATTCTTACTTATCTTTTCTCGAAATTGTTAACTTTGAGCCAGCGCGTTAGTCTGCGTAATTGCTTCGACATAGAATAGCCGAGAACCTGCACCTCTTCGGTACGTAATCTCCGAACAAGAGAGAGAGAGAGAGGGAAAGAGAGCGGCGTCGCTTTGCCTTCCTTCGCAGGAGAGAAAGAGCGAGAGAGGGAGTAAGTGTTGATTAGTGTATGCGTTTGTTGATTCGTCATCGGCGACAATAGAGGAACGTCCACCGAGGAGTTTGTCGGCTTGCGTTCCCTCTTAGAGGAGACAGACAGTAGAGCAGCTTCGCTGCGAGACAAGTGCTCGCTCGAGCGCCCCCAGTGCAACAAAGACAGCCAGAGGAAGCAGCAACACCAGAGGGACCGCAGTTGCTCGCGCGCGCTTGTAGAGAGCAGTCGTTTATACAGGGACACGGACACACGTAAACACGCGGCCGATGTTATGTCGAAGGCGCGCCGCTCGCTACACTAGCCGCTGCTGTTACTGCCCCGTCGCATCTCAGCCGTTCGTCGAAACGCCGTCGCTGCACTTTGCGAGTGTGACCGAGTGCCGAAAATGCTTTTATGCGGCTCGCGAGGTGATAGTGTAAGGAGCTGCTGATCTCCCAGTTCCGCACGAGTCTTTTCCTCCGAGATCCATACACGCAGCGAACGCGTGCGAGACGCAGTACGTAACGAAGCAACCTAGGTAAGTTTTGCACATACGCATACAGCTAATGACCGTGCTAAGTGGGCATCGCATAGGCGAGAAGCCGCATACATATTGCGCCGCTTCGAGCGAAACACGTACGAGGCTAGGATGAGCCTCCGCGGGACGTACGCGGGGGGTATGTAGAACCGCGTAGGAGCGCTTGCAAGATAAAAAGAGAGTGAAGGCGCGGGAACGAAGGAAGACAGAGAAAGAGAGAGCCGAGAGCGCGCGGCAACCGCGGCGGCGGTCGCGGTAATTCTTGCCCGCGCCAGAGAGAGAGAAAGAAGTAGCCTGCATCTATCGTCTCCTGTAATCGCAGCCAGTTCTTATTCTATTGTGCGCGAGTACATTAATCTGCAATGGAACATTCGCGAGGACTTCTGGGTCCGCATCACTTTCTCTCGCGCACCCGTAGTTTCGTAGTTTCGTAGTTTCGTCTTGGCGCGAACGAAGGTGAAGCCGGAGGGAGAGAGCGAACTCGAAGGGAACGCATCTGTGTTGGTACGTACGTATATGTATAATGCACACTCCCGCGCTCTTATACTTGTATGCTTGCCTCGGCATTTCTCGGTCTCTCTCTTTCTCTCGTTCTCTTCCGCGCGATAGAACTCGACCGCGAGAGAGCGAGCGAGTTGACGCTACACATCTACACATGCGTGCTGCAGATCCGACTCCTGTGCAACGCTTTCCTCACGCAGTCGGAAAAATTCGATTCGTGTTTATGTTTACCGAGAAGCCCTCCCCCATAATTCTTCTGCCTCTCTTCCTCCCCCTGATCCGCGCGCCACCCTCGTAAATTGTCCCCTCCGTCTCTTGAATATGCCGCTTTGCCCCCTTGTCCTCCCTCTCCCTTTTGTACGTACACAGTCCGTGTTCCTTTGCACTTGCGTCTCTCTCGCTCTGTCTCTTGGGTTATTCCCCTCCGGTACCCCCTCCCTCCCTCGCTCTTTCTCGCTCTACCCTTCGGTTTCTGTGCTCGCGTTTCGCGGCTGTATAGCCCCTTTCCGATTCCCTCGGACGATTTCGTTCGGTTCTCCATCTCTCTCTCTCTCTCGCTCTCTCTCTCTCTCTCTCTCTCTGCCGCTCGCGTTCGTAGCCGCGCAAAAGCAGCTCGGGAGAGAACAGTCACGGCGATAACAGCAACCTCGACGGTGGGTTACATTACAGCCCTAGGGGCTCGCAATCGCCAAAACAGTGTCTCCGCCTCTCTCCTCTCAGTCGCTCTGTGTCCTCTCTCGTTCGTGCAATTGTACGTGTAGCCGAACACACGACATCTCCGTTGGCGGTTTGTTGTACGTGAGCTGCTATGTGACGTCGACTACCGCCTGAATGCTTCTGATGTATTTTAGTTTTTTTTTTCTTTTTTTTTTCATTCTGCATGTTGAAAGAGGAGATGTAGGAGTATCTGGAAGTTTGGAAAAAGTGATAAGATTTTTGAGTTGAATTTGGTAGATTAAATAAAGTTTTTATTTGAACAAGTAGTAAGTAGAAGTTTATTCAAAGTATTGAAATAATAGTTTGGTATTGAGTATTGTATTATAAGGAATTCGTGCGTAGGCATTTACTGAGATTTGACTATTTACTCAATTACCAAGTGTTTAATTCAAACTAGACCTAGCTAGTTATGATTATAAGTGGTGCTAAGAAGTTCAAATCTTTTCATCTCAAAAATCTTAAGAAATTTTATTTTTTGTTTCAATCTTGTAGTTATCGACATTTACAAATAAAAATAAAACAAAGGATTCCAAATTTTTAGTTGCATTTAATCTGAAAAAATGCAGATAGGAATGTTCATGCTTACAATTAGATTTAAAATTTTTATAAAGTATGTTTGAAATTAATCCAGATTTATTTTATTTCAGGTGCTTCATTGTTGTGTTAATTAATTCAGCAGGTGCTATTGAAGGAAGATTTTATCCAGAGAACAAGTCCTGAATGATCCTTACCTGAGGACTGCACTGAATTTTGGCTTTAAAAGGAGCCAAAATTATTCCTTGGTAGTGTTAGGTCATGAGTGCACCTGCAATAAAATCTTCAATGCCTGGAGTAGGGACACCTACTGCATCCACTGGCCACACCATGTTGCCCATGAACATGGTAGCCCAGAAAGTAGTACCGCCAACTGATCAATCGAGTGGTGCTATGAAGCCTTTACAGGGCACTAATCTTAATTACGTGACCCTTCAACCAGCTGGACAAGCTCTCAGTCTGATCCAAGAACATCGAACACCTTCTTACCAGGCTCCTTTTCCAAATAACATTCCAACAGAACAACAACCTCAACCACAGTCCCAGCAACAACAACCAGCTCAGCCTCAGCAACCACAGCAGCCTTCACAATCTCCTCAAAAGGAAAGTGAGCAGCTGCAGCAGGAAGCTAGCAAACTTGTACAAAATGGCACAGAGCAATCAAAGGTAACTTTTTTTTTTTAATAAAAAAATATTTTCCAAATTAATAATTTATTTATTTGTTATTGATAACAGTTTTTGAAATTTTAATTGCAATTTTCAATATTTGACTAAAATAAAAATTAAAAAGTAGTACATTTTTTTTCTAATTATCTAGAAAAAAATTTACTTCATAAAAAATTATTTCAATGACAAGACCCTGCACATTGCAAGTCTTGTAAATGAAAATATTTATGTAACTAAGGTCATTTATGTAAGAAAAATATAACGAATTTGAAAAACGTAAACAAGAAAAAAACGTATTTTTATTTCAGGTCGAAAAGGACAAGTCGGACACAGCGGTGCCAACGCCGGCACCAGCACCGACTATGCCTGCTCCTGCACCAACAGTAACTCCTGCGGCTCCGGTCCCTCCGGCCACAACAAATGCTACACCTACGTCTGCACCTACTGTTACGACTGTCGCAACCGCCCCCACGCCGACTCCAGCTCCTGCTCCAGCGGCAGCGCCGGCAATTTCGAGTAGTACTGTTCCCGTTCCAGTTACTAGCAGTGTTATGAGTTCACCAGCACCAATCACCACTCCTGTTGCACCTGCAATACCAACACCTGTAGCAACAGTTTCGGCTCCTCCAGCAGAAAATGTTGCACCAGCAGCGACAAGTCCCTCTACGCCTAAACCAACTGTAGAACAACCAGCAAAAGTAAACAACGTAGAAGCACCCATCCAAGAACGGCATCTAGAAACAGCGGAAGTGACGCAAAAGCCTAAGGAGGAATCTGCACCAGCAAAGCAGGAACAACCCGGTTTGTATTTTTTTTTTATGATTGTATTCTTAGAATATTTTTTAATCCATAAATAACTCGAGTTTATATGTTTTATTTTTTGTAATTATGTGAAAAACATTTGTAAATTTAACTGTATCCACAATTTATATTTTTAGTTGCAACCCCTACAACTCCAACTAAAGTAGAGGAAAAGAAATCTATAACGAGTGGACCAAAAGAAGAAAGTACGGCGACACCAACACCTGCACCGACCGCTCCGTCGCCTCAAAAAGTAACGCAACCTCCTGCGCCACAAAAGTCTGAGGAGGCTACTAAAACTGAAATTCCTGTACAAAAATCACCCAAGGTAGTAGCAAAACCAGAAAGTCCTGAAAAAACAGAAGCGAAAGAAGCCAAAACGCCAGTTTCTTCGCGTCCAGCTAAGAGGAAATCTAGAGAATTAAAAGAGGCGAAAGGTGCTGCCTCAGAGGGTGGTCCCAGGTCAAAACGAACCAGGGTACAAACAACGCCTTATCAGAGTCCATTACCCGAATATACAATGATGGTAAAGACTCTTGCAAAGCCATCTCCTAAAGGAAATGATGATAAATTGATTGTCTTTTACAAGTGGGTATTCTTATTATTTTTTTAAATAAATCCAATTTTTATTCTTCTAATTACGAATTTAAACTACTGAACGAATTGCCATATTCTTTCAGAAACGAATTTTTGGCAGTACGAAATACGGAAGGAAGTTTTTATGTATGTCAAGCTATGCAGAATATATACAAATCTAGCAAACGCATACGTATCAGATGGCTTTCTCAAGACAAAAGTAATGGCGAAATCTATTCTCCCGACTTTTACGATTTTACAGGTACACTGAAATACATTTAAAAATATAAATAACAAATTTAATAACAAATTTTAAATTTTAAATTCTAATAATATGTATTTTTCAGATTTTGACTGTATATTAACTAACCTTAACTTAAATAAGGTTGAAAAAAATAAGTACCAACTAACGAAATACGAATTATTAAGAACTGAAAATATATTAAAAAGGGCAATTGATGTTGAAGCTGGATTGTCAGAAAAACCAAGGGTAACTGAAGAGCATCCTGATGGCTGTGAGTTTTTATTCATAATGAAATAGTTAATTTTTACTCGATTAAAAAAATATTTAGTGAAGTTATTAATGAAAACTTATATCCTTTTAGTGGACTTATCGTTGTACAAGGACGAAGCTCAACTAAAAAAAAGAAAACGAAAAGGAAAAGATGGCAAAGGCTCTAAAGGCAAGCGACAACGTAAGAAGTCCAACAAGGACTCCAGTGACTCTGAAGATGAAGATGACTCGGATGATGATAAAGATGACTCAGATGATACGTCATCAAAGTCTGAAACTTCTGAGAAAAAGTCGACTTCTTCCCGTAAGAGTAATCAATCGAGAAAGCGGTCAGGTAGTAAAGTTACAACCGCACAGACTCCCCCAACACCGAAAGATCCTAGCAGAGCAGAAAGGGCCCTCAACAGAAGCAAAGGCATACCAGGACCAAGTACTTCTGCAGCGTCAAGTTCTGCAACTCCTGCTAAAAAGATTGTAGAGCCAAAAAAAGTGATAGAAACGAAAAAGCCAGCTGTTAAACCTGCGCCAAGTAATGCCAGTACGTCTGGTCAATCGAGAACGAAAGCGAGAGGTAAATTTTACATTTAAAAAATTCGATATATTTTATACACAATTAAATGTAGCATAAATTATCTAAAATAAAAAACAATTTTAGAAATGTATTTATGTTTGCACAATTACAGTATCAAATATTAATTTCTTATAATAATTTCAAAGCAATATAGATACTTTATGTAAAAGGGCTCCTAGTCCGTTTCAGTTAAATAAATATTTTACTCTGTCACCATTGAGCATAAATTATAACTACTTTTTAAATGATATTCAATTAATTATATTAAAATTTATAAAAGATTTATTGCATAAATAATCTTGTAATAAATATTACTAATATAATTTCTACTTTATTAGCAGCTGCAACAACACCAACAACGCCAGTAACTACGCCAGTGCAAGAAAATAAGGTATTGGGAGGTGGTCGCCCTAAAAGAGTAGCCAGTGCTTCGATAGTTGCTTCGACGTCAAGCGAAGAAGGCCCATCTCGCAAAAAGCCTCGTGGTCGTGCATAAAGCGATATCGTGCTCACCCTGATAAAGCGCCATGCGTATAACAGCGTCTGCATTGTAAGTAACGTCTACACGTCGTGCGTGGATTTGAAAAAAAAACAAAAAGAAAAAGAAAATCATCCAAAAGAAATTCTAATTAGTGCGTTAATATTCTCTTTTTGGATATTTAAAAAGAATAAGTGAAAAAAGAAGAGATTTGGTTCATTGTTGATATTCGTGTTTTTGAGAGAAAAATAATAAAAGTCCGACATAAAATGTACATAAAAAAAAGAATTAAAACAAAAAAATTCGCACTAACTATGTAAAATCTACTGCGATTAGGACTGTAAAGCGATGCAAATCAAGTAGGTTTAAGTGTCCAAATGAACGCGGGTACACTTGCCTACTGAGCAGTAAAACAATCGACAGGGTGTGTCGCACATTAATGCATACTTTGGCGATAGTCTATTTTTGATGTTGTAATTGAATCATATTGTAGGTATGATTCGATTGGGCTTAAAACATACAATTTTTCATCGGATATGATAATTACCCGTGTACAAATATTATATGTATGTGTCTGTTAAGAATGTGAGTTATATTCTGTAAAACAGAAGGCGCAAAAACCGTTAATAAAAGAGATATGATAAATTGATTTTAAGCAACTCAAGACCTGGAAGTTTAACAGCCCATAAAATTAGTGACCCGAGTGTACTATTGCGTACAAAGGCGATTGACAGCGAAGCGATTCGATGAAAAAATGACATCGAAATAATATTAACGGACTAAGAATTCGTTTTTTAATTTTTTGTTTTTTTTTAGAGGCTGAAAAAGCACAGTTATTTTACTTTTAATTTTGTAAAAGATCTATATAATTTGCGTTTGCAATCGTCTTTCATGTTAATTCTATGAATAAATATATTTAACTCGAGGAAATTTTATCCAGGTCGGAAAAATTGAATTTACAAATGCAATCTGTATTCAGAGTATCTGCGTTTCTCAATGCGTATGTTTACGCTTGATCTGGAAAACCCAGATGATCTCTGTACTGGTGCCGCGTATAATTTAGCCACTTTTTCATTATCTATTTTAGATAAAATCAGAGGGCTCAAAACAAAATTGAGTCAAATGTATAGTTTTATTTTACCTTTGTATTTGTCTACTTTTATTCAAATAAAAAAAGAGTGTATATTTACGAGAAAAAGAAAAAAATAGCACATTAGTCTACGTTTCGAATCTAAAAAAATGATTTGTTAAATGTAGCCAATGTTATTATTTGAGAATGTATTCATATCAATATAATTATGATCTTGTGAATAATTTTGAAAATAAAAATAACTACAATAGAGAATTGTTATTACTTTAAAAAACAAATACATGAAACGTTTAAAATTGATTTCAATAAAAATAAGATCATTTTTAAGAAGAACATTTTATTATGCTAAAAGCCGCAATGATTTTTTACACATCTAATTATAAGTTACTTAGTCACTGACATAGAATTTTTGTAGAATATATCTTTACATAGTATACATTCTTCGATTCCACAATTACTAGCGGAAATGTGATGGTCCAGCGGTACGTTATAATTTTAAATAACATAAGATTCATTTTGCTTTCATGAGTTTTTACGAAAAGAAAATAAATAAAAATTATTAGCAAATAGAATAATGAAATTCAAGCATCATTCTTTCGACATTCATAGTGTCACAAACAACGCATTAATATAAATAATGCAACTTTCAATAAATTCTTCATACATATTAACAATATATACTTATTAAGAATTATATTATCACGATGGAACAGTTAACAAGTTTCATAAATTGTGCAGTATGTACTTCAAATTTAATGAATGACCTTAATGAGAGGTTCGTTTTGAAGAACATGTTTGTGACACAAAACATTTTTATTTCAGTAAAAATTCGTAAAGCTAATTACTTTTCTATCTCGCGCCATTAATTCAGTTAAACTGGTAGAACATTTTTACAGTAAAGATTGTACAGAATATTGCCAACAATCAACCAGCAATTTACACATAAAACAGACTGTCAAGCAATCTGCCGTTTTATACATATATTTATTTCGAACGATGGACGTTTTTATATTATTTTTTCAGCAATTCATATATATTATTAATTTTTTCGTGGAGAAAATACGTATTTCCATTAATACAGTCAAGAAATAGTTTAAAGTAATTTAATTGAGGGCAAAATATGATCCATCAGTGCGTCACCCAATACAGTCGAAGGCACGCGTGAATCATTATTCATTCATATTTTATACTTCAAGTTTATATCCTCAAGTAATCATTTTCAACCTCACATAATTTATCCAACAACTGTACAGTGTTCACTCGGCTTTGGAGTAAAACTTAGTACCTTATATAATTTCTCTAAATAGAATATTTCATCGAAAACAAGTAAGTTTTTACATGAAATTTCTTTACATTGCACGCTCTTTAATATTGAATAAAGTTTCAAAGTAAAATGAAAATATTAAATTATTAAAAGTTTTCATGTAAATATTTAAATTTAAACCAATAGAAAATTAATTATTTTCCATCAGTTTTTGGTTAAGGCAAAAATTATGTCTAACATTGACGAACTTCTATATCAAAGTAAAAAATTAGTTTTAGCTTTATTTTTAATTGTTCCTGAAAATGTCAATTTACTAATAAAAATTAATTACTTTGAAATTCATTATACGCATTAAGTAAATAAAATTAAATGAAAGCTTTGCCTACACTAGACACTTCTGCTTTGTAAATCTAAAAAGCATTTATTTTTTATAAAATATTTTTGAGCATTTAACAAATTATAAACAATACCAATAAAAACACTTATGGATAGTACTTTATGCAGACCTCAGTCTCTCAAAGGAGCTAAAACCTTAACCAAAACGAAATTGAAAATTGTTATAGTTTTCAATGCAATTTTCTGATCAGAGTTAGCGGACGAACGTTAACTGCTACAATTGAAACATTTCATCTTGTTCTTTCTGTAACCTTTGTAACGACGTCTTCACTCTTCTGCCTTGTGTCATGACTACTGCTGATGGTAAGTTTTGTATATCACCAGACGACGATGGTCGCTGATTTTCTACAGAAACTAAATGCGAATTTGAAGTGATTGGATGCGAATTTCGTAACCTGGCTGTCGCTCGCCGTCGTTGTACATAAGTATCATCTCCTTCACTAAGAAATCTGCAAAAAATATTTATTTTGTTAATTGTGATTTAGATAACACAATATAACAATATTGCTCCAATCTAAAACAAATTTTGCTATTTAAGTAGTAAATTGTACTTGAAATATTGTAAACTGTATTTAAAATATTAATGAGTTATCTTTAAGGAATGTTTTTAAATGATAATCAATAGTTTTGTATTAATGATTACAATAAATTTAAAATAAATTAAAATTATTTAGAAAAATTTTAATATTCAACTTACTCACTACTCCCTTGTACTTTCTTAATCTCCTTTTTTACACTTGCTATAGAAGAATCCATTTTTGCTAAAAAATCATCAACCGAGGAATTTTCATCATCTATAGGAGAAGACATTGAAGATGGACTAGAAGCCTAAAATAGAAATGTTTTATATAATAATTTATAAAATGATTAACTTAAAAAATTTAGTTTAACTTACATTGTTAGTGCTGTCAAAACTTTCAGAAATGGAGGTAACCGTACTTGAAGCAGATAAAGGACTATCTGCACTGACTGGAATTAGCAAATGTTCTCGTAAAAATAAACTGTCTGAGGCCCAAAGCCTGTTTACCCTTCGGATTTGTTCTGTCTGAAAATAATATAAGATGATTTAAGTTTTATAATTTTTTAAATTTAAAGTTTTAAAGTTTCATTATTACAAATTTGTTTAAATTATTTAACTTTGAAAAACCCTTGAAGTATTTATTGAAATGAATGCTTTAAAAAATTTTAATCTATTTTACTTTAAAAATATAATGAAAAATACAAAATCATTGATTTAAAAGTGTAACACAATTGTGAACATTTAGTCAAGAGAAAGTACATTTCATATTGTGAAAGTTTCTGTAACTATAGCCACTAAACAATGTTTCTTTTTCTTGAATAAATCAAAACATAAAATTAAATATGAAATGAATTTAACGCTGTAATTGTTATTGCAGAAAAGCTTTATTGTTGACTGAAAGAAATACTTTATGCAACCAATACCCATGGAATTTCTAAAGAATATACGAATAAATATAATCTAGAATATGTATAATTAAATAAATTAAACTGTAAAAAGAATCGGACAACTAAATGTTTGCAACAAATTTGTAAAATAATCAACTTAAAAAGCAAAAGTACTCATTATTAAATGAAATGAAAGAAGCATCAACTATGTTAAACTAATAGGTCAACAGCAACTGAATGTAAACAGTGTTTGAAAAATGCAAGCCAATACCTACTAAAAAAATAAATAAATAAATATCACTGATTAGGAAGAGATTTCGAGAATGATTCATTACCGTGACACCGTATTTGAGGGCAATGCCTTGAAGGGTGTCCGACTTGGAGACAGGGTGCTTGACCAGGGTCTCGTTTCTCGTCACGTGCCTGGCCGTGCTGCCGTATTTCTTCGGGGCTCGGCCCGAATCCCGGATGGACCGTCGCTCTTCCATCTCGTTGCCGCCATTCCATTGAGCTCCATCCATCGACGGTCGTCCCCCCCCTGGATGTCCGCGCGCACTTCCCTGCACCTTCTCCTGCCTCGCACGAAAAGGACGAGCCTAAAAAGTCTTCCTTTCTCTCTCGCTCTCTCTCTCTCTACTCGTCCTTTCAGAGCGCGCGACTCCTTTGCCAAGCGACGGCCGCCTGGCGTTTATACGTTGGTATAGGTTTCGCGTGAGAGCGGCTGCTCTATAGATGTATGAGTGCGCGCGCGCACGAGACGCCGCTCTCTGCTTCACAAGCACAACACACACAATGCCGCCAACCCAACTGCTGCCTAAGCTGCGCTTGATAGATCCGCGCGACTTGTTGTGACTCCTTTACGCTCTCGCGTAATACTGGCCACAGTTTGTAGGAGGGGACGCTTATCGGGACTCGACTGGACGCGACTCAATGGAAGAGTTTCTTTTCTCAGAGTCAATAGGCGGGTTTGCGAGATTTTTTAGTCTTTGGCGATCGGCTTAAAGGTTATTCTTTAAACTTTCGATTTTTTTAGCCATTTTATTTTATCTGATACTTGAAAAATTGAAAATCAATATTCAACTGATGCCACTTGTTTTAAACTAGATACATCGTTTTCGTTTCTTTCTTCATGTCAACTATATTCTAATTGCTGCAAAATTCAAATAATTTTAAATACGTTTTCCTCTACCGATCATATTAAAGACAGACAAACGTTACTTATTTCAAAACAGTGTCTTGTATATTCTTAAAATATAAACACGCTATTTAACTGAAAACTTACTATCTGGAAAATAGAATCTTCAAAGATGTAGAGCAAATTATACGTATAATTCGCTCTTTACTATTGACATCTTCCCAAATGTGCAAAAGCACCCTCTTGGCTTTTCGGCTATTGCGTGTGCGCGCATATTCTTATGTGTCTTATTGCGAGGGGAGGATAATAGTTGCGCTTTTCGATCGGTCGCTTCTGCACTTAGGACGAATGAGACTGATGCGTTGTATGGGTGCGGCGCTTTTGCCGTTTTCGGCTAATATTTTCTCCACCCTCTTATCTCGGACATGAATGCTTACAGAGTCATTTTTTTTTTTTAATATTCCAGGAGTGTCGAGTTCGAAAACACGAGATAGGACGCGAGATTTCGTGTGCGTAAACTTTTTCGGAGAAAGTATAAGCAAGATGATATAAGACGTACTCTATCACGTGCTTGGTATTATACAGTGTTGCCAGGACAATAATTCGTCGGTTTTCTTCGTGTAGATCCTTTCACTTTTTTTATTCGATTTTCTTAAATAATTAATGTGATTTATATAGAGTATTAGATTAATTTTAATCTCTTAGTTTATTAGAGTTTATTAGAGATCTAATTAAATTTTAGAATTTATATTATTTAGATGATAAGACATGATCTTATTTTGTACGTTATCACTGACAGTAAAACTATTCATTCAAATGAATTCTTTTGAAGTTAATTCTGATGATTAAAAAGAATTCATTTCGAATAAATCTGCCATAGGGGTATGATTTATTTGGTCACTTAAAAAAAATATCTTTAGAAAAGTAGTTAACTGATGTATTTGAAATATTTTATTGTTTAAATACCCAATAAAACAACAGACTTTTTAATGGCAGTCTGTAAGTTGCATAATGCATAATTTACTTTTTTTTCATTGATGATACTTTTTTTATGTATTAGACAAGACATAAACATTAAATTTGTTGCATGAGAATTCGATTGCGCACTCTTTTCTTCTTTTTTGCGGGCTTTCTAATTGCAAATGTGTTTTATTTTCTGTAATAAAAATAAAAATTAAAAATATTTAGAAATAAATTACAGACTTTAATCGTTATTTTTTTATTTATTTATAGATACGAGGAGCAATTTTCTTACTTTTCAATTCAGCTGTTCATGCAGCGGTTAATTGATTATAAGTTATATAAATACTCTCGCAATTACGTATATTAGGAATAAAGTATAAAAAGCTTCAATAAGGCGTAAGCTTTTCGAAAAAATTGAAATTCCTTTATTGTATCAAAAATTTGCGAAATTTAGCTCCACAATTTGTACGTCGTATATATTAAAGATTCCTGCTGAATGGTGATCGTGCTGGAATTTCTTACTGTAAATCCCCTTGAAAGTTAATACATTATAGAATAATGGTTCTTCAAAGTGTTTTTTTATTCGTATCATAAATGCCGTTCACTTGTCATTTAATTATATCAATACGTTAAAAAAACAACATTTACATTTTTCAAAAGAAATAAACTTTATTAATTATTAACGCAGCTAAAGTGAATGATGGATACTAAAATTTTAACTGATGGAGATATAGTCGCTGCTCAGATATAGGATTTAAAAAGAGATTATTAATTTTTTTTTAAATATTGATAAAAAAATAATTTTGAATGTTAGAACTGTGTTATTAATTGAAATAATATGTAATATTATTTCAACGAAATAATTCTACAAAACTTTGCTTCTGTCGCTCATTTGTCACGTATAGCTATAAATACTGAGTACTATCTCGATATTACCGAAAGAAGAGAGTGATAAGATTAAACGATTAATATGTGCTGTTTTAGTTCAGATTAAATATTGCTCATTTTAGTCTAAGCTGCGCAAAATTCCTACTAAAATATGGCAAAAGTTTCCAGAAGTATTTTTATAGATATGAAAATGATTAACTTCAAAAAAACTTGATTTTTCAATCGTTGCTATAAAAACTAATTATAAATTTTTTAATTTGCAATTTGGTTTAAATAATCTAATTAATTCTAGTTGAAATTCTAAATAAAAAGGGTTTTTAATCTAGTTATATATTTTAAAAGACTGCTATATTAATGAATGTGTAGTAATAAAATGTTGAAAGATATAAAGGCGCTTGACTTCAATTACTTTTAAATTATTTTTAACTCCGCTGCTAAAAAACTAAGCGGTGAGTCTATATATAGAGTTCAGGGGCAGGTAAGCACTGAGCTGCACTCACGTACATTAAATTTGCAGTACGTCTGCTAAGCATTAGGCAGTGAGACTTCAAAAGTCCGTCGGCGGCTTCTGCTGCGGGAGTATGTCAAAAAAAGTAAATAATGAATAACCTGGAACAACGTGGCAACAGTGGCGCCAACCAGTTTTATGCTCCAGATTCTCATAACAGTGCCAAGTGCTGCTGCTGATGACCATCCTCCGCTCACTGCAGTACCGTACTGCTCGGCTTTTTATGCTTCCCAGCCTCTGCATCAAAACTTGATATAACTTAAAAAAAAGCGGAGAATGCTCAAGGGAAAATAATTGTTAGAGAAGAATGAGATTCGCGTAAAAATTGGAAGGAAAAACGATGGTTCGAGTGACGTTTCTGCATCCGGATTTGGGGATCGGCGGCGCTGAAAGGTTAGTCGTCGATGCAGCTCTGGCACTGAAGCGAAGCGGCCACGAAGTCGATTTTGTCACCACTCATCATGATCCTGGACACTGTTTTACCGAGACCAAGGATGGTACTTTCAAAGTCACCGTCGTTGGCGACTGGCTGCCCCGGCATATCCTCGGAAAGTTTTTCGCTTTCTGTGCCTACTTGCGGATGGTAAAGAATTCATAATTTGTTTTTTTATGCATTTTAGAATTTTTTTGAAGAACTCGAAAAAATTCAATTTGTCATTTTTAATGTTTAGCTTAAAAAGATTCATTATTTTAAAAATACATGATTATTACACTTTTGAATCTTGTATTCAAAAACATAGATTTTATTATCTGAACACTTTTAATCTTAATTATTTTTGCAGATGTGGGCTGCCTTGTACATCATTTTTAAAAGTGACCGTCCAGATATTGTCTTCTGTGATTTAGTATCTGCATGCATTCCAATTCTAAAGTTGCGCATCCCAGTGGTGGTCTTTTACTGCCATCATCCAGACCAACTACTAACAACTTATGAAACTCAACTAAAGAAACTTTATCGTGTACCACTTAACTTTTTTGAGGAAATTACAACAGGCCTAGCTGATAAAATATTTGTTAACAGTCTTTATACTAAATCAGTATATAAAAAGACTTTTAAAAGGCTAAATGCTGAATATGCAGAAGTATTATATCCATCCATAAACACAGCTTTCTTTGATCAAGTACATGTACTTTCAATGGAAAGACTTTTAGATAAGAAAATGTTGCCAGATACTTGTTACTTGTTGTCAATTAATAGATATGAACGTAAGAAAGAACTTTCTACTGCAATTGAAGCCTTAGCTGATTTAAAAAGATATTTATCTAGAGAAGAATATAAAAAGGTTTATTTAATAATGGCTGGTGGATATGACAAACGAGTGGAAGAGAATGTAGAGTATTATCTTGAACTTATAGGGCTTGCTGATGAAATGGGAGTTACAGATAAAGTATTTTTCTTGAGATCTCCAACGGATATTGAAAAAGTTTCAATGCTTGTTAATTGTGATATTGTAATATATACACCACCCAATGAACATTTTGGGATAGTGCCTTTAGAGGCAATGTATGCTTTCAAACCTGTTGTTGCTCATAACTCTGGAGGCCCTAAAGAGTCTGTTACTGATAATGTTACAGGTTATCTTGTTGAAAAATCAAACTTTGCTGAGAAACTTTCAGTCTTAATAAAAAACAAATCTCTTAGATTGCAGTTTGGAGCAGCAGGAAAACAGGTTTTCCTAGAAAAGTTTAGCTTCCAAGCTTTTAGTAACAATCTTAATTCTGCAATATTAAATGTACATGAAAATAAATCACGATAGTTTAAGATAAATTATAGAAACTAAGATAGATTATAGACGCAAATTTTTCATAATTTTTTTATTGAATGCTTTATTATAAATAAAAGAAATATAAACAAATAAATATTTTACATTTTTTTATTTGTAATAAATTCCTAGTGGCAAAAGGTTGAAAAAACATCTGAATTTGTTACCGCTTTGGGCCAACATCTGTGTCAAGTGCTGAAGAAAATGAATGAATTTTAGTATCAAATATAAAGTAATACGAATAACTAGAATAAAAGACTTACTTTTTCCATCGCAAGCTACTATTTTAACTTTATCAACCATAGCAACTTCTTGAACTTCTCTAAATTCTACATCATTAAGCATAAGAGTCCATACATTATCGCAAAATCTGTAAGTGTTCAATTTTCCTGCCTAAAATAAACCCAAAAATTTTCATGTAAAATCCAACAGTTTGACATGTTTTATTTAACATTAATTTTTTAATTAAATAATTTAATTCAGAAAACTTTGAAATTAATAACATTTTTTTTTCTATGTATTAGCTTGTTAGAAGAATGACAAAGAATATTTTTATTACTAAATTAGTGAAAATCAAATTTATTTACTTACCCTAAAACTAAGACGTGATTTTACTCTTGTGGCTAAAGCTTGATTTATAGCTTTATCAAATTGTAGTAAAACTTTCACTGCTAGTCCGGGAGTTATTTGACCATACTGAAAAAAATAAGGTTCAAAAATAAATAAACAATAATTATTTACTTTATACTTTATATTATAATTATTCTAAAAAACCAACGTAACGAAATTGTAAACAACATAACCTCTACAAAAAAATTTATTAAAAAAAACTTACTTGAATTAATTCATCAAGACTTTCTTGCAAAGTATTTCCTAACGTAGTATTTCTATATAATTGATAAGACATGTTTATTAATTACTATAATAATACTATTTAAGTTCTAATCTTCGAACTTATGACGAAAGAAATAAATGGACTGACAACTAACAGACTAACACCGTCAACCAGCGCCAACGTCAATTACGCCAGTCCATTCCATTCCGGAAAACTGAAAACATTAGAGAAAAGTGCATGTCTCATTTTCATTGCATGCACCGTCTCCTATGTATATGAGTTCGATGCTTCAGAAATGAAAGATATATATCCAAATTGTGTGTGTAAAACAAAAAAAGGCCACACTTACTGTATATAAATATATATTAGCCAATGAGAATATTTTAATTAATTACGAAAATTCAGCTCAATTTCAAATATTCATAAATTTGAGATATAAAAATAAATGATTAGAATAAAAATATATAAAATTATAAGAATTGATTTCTGTAAAAAATTTTAATTGAATTTTTTAAATCCAATTATTAGTAAATTTTTAGATATTCTATCAAAATTTAAATAATTATTGGGTATTAAGCATCTTTTTGATTACAAGTAAAACTGACTGGTGAATAATTACATATCTTTTTTTCTCAAAGTAATATCAATAAAAAATATTTTGATGTATCACAAATTCACAAACATACTATGTGAAATAATTCAAAGAATGATATAAAATTATAATTTTCATTTAAATTTTACTTATATTACCAATTTAAAAAAATGAAGTTAACTTTTTGTGTAGTATTTTTCGAAGTTTCTGATGAATTTAAAAAAATAAAATAATGAGGTTCAAAAATGTTGAAATTGCAGTGTAATTTGAAAACTTTTTTATAAATATTTTTAATAAAAAATCAATAATTAACACGAAATTAATTTCATTTTTGAATGACTTTATTTCCTATATATTTTTGTATTTTATACAGTATGATTTGTCATAAGACTTATCACAAGTAAAAATACAACTAAGTATTTCAACACTATTTTGTTAATTGTTTTATTTTAGTGATATTCCTTTAAGTAATGTGTGCAATGAACGACTACAGTTCAACAATATTTTTATAAAATAAAAAAAAATTTGCTTTAAAAGATCATTATTCTGTTTTAGTCATTTAAAAATAAAATATATATATATAATTATTGGGTATTTTTACTTTTTGAAATAAAATATGTGATCTACATAGTTTTATAATAATTAATTAAAACTCTAGAAATATATTTTCAAAAATAATTATTATTCAGTTTTGCAGTGTCTCATAATGAAAATCTTTAATAAAATTTATAAACATTTAAATTAAATATATATATATATATAGATATATATCAAAAGTAAAATATAAATTTTAAATAACAGAAACATGCAGTAAATTTTTCATGTTTAAGGCATGATGACATTGGTTCTAATGTTACACTTTTTTAGATTTCTATAAAATATTTTGAATAACACATTGAATAAAAAAATATAAGCTTTTCTTACTGAATTTAGTAAGAAGCTTTAAATTTTATTTGTACCATTCCATTGATCATGATTTTCATGTTATAACAATGTTTAGCGTAATAAAGAATGAAAGTAAAATTCAATGAGACACTTATGATTTTTACCTCCTAATTCTGACATTTATGATATAACGTATCAATTCCAGAACTTAAAAATTTATATAGCTTGATAAATGTTAAACTGTAGAAATTAATATACTTTGTTATAATTAACAAAACGTAATATAATAGGGTGGCTTTGTGAAAGGCGACCTAGACCAAATCTATAATATACATTTTCTAATAAGCTATGTCTCCTTTCACCACAATTACCCCTTATATTTTAGTATGCTTATGTATTGATGATTTAAAATTTAACATTGTCACATCTTTAGCATCACCGATGAGGGGCATCCACTTTCGAGTAAGTTCTTCTAATTGGTGGTGGAACATATTCTCCACAATTGCATTTTTTTGAGCTGACAAAATCAAAGGAGCCAATTCTTGCGTGGCAAAGTGGACAGTACAATTTACCCTTTATCCAATTTTCCTAAAAAATAAAAAACATGTTAAACAATTATAAAATTAAATTAAATTAGAATATAGTTAATTATTCTACTTGTAAAAGGATTTTGAATAAAAAAAATTTAATATTTTTTATTCAAGACAACTTTAAATAATGGTTTTGTTTTTTAAAATCAAAAGTTATTTATGTGTTTAAGAAAGACAATTCTCTACAGATAAGATTGCGTTCATATTTACGACACTACACGTATTAAAAATTTTATTATACATTTTCATCCTTTAAAAGTCAAACTCTCGAGTTTATCTTGGCAGTGGGAATTCAGCTTTGGCGCGCAAAATGAGCCGCGTAAAAAAGGAAAACAAAGCTAAGACGGGGCCCTCGAAAACTGATATCCGCACACCTCGCAAAACAAGAGGAACAGGAAGTAACGAAGAGGTGCGAAGGAAGCAAGGCAGCCTTCAGTATCTCTTGCTTACCCGATCGACGACCTCGTGAATCCAGTCGGGCATGCTGTCCTCGGCGAGATAGAGACACTCTTCGGGCACGTCGCTGTTGCACCTGGTATTTCTTCCACTAGTGCCAATAACCTGGCCGTGGGCCGTCAGCGACGGCGAGGCTTCCTCCGTAAACAACAGATTGCGACAGCGCTTGCACTTGATCTCCGTGATCTGCGAACAGAACGTGCAAAAAGACAGTTACTCGCGAACTCTTCGAAGCAAGTGCAACACTCGCGTAAAAGTGGAAAGAGAGCGGGAGAGGTGGTGTGTGCGAGGCACGCAGGCTGGACGCTGCCTTCCCTCCGCTCGCTCATGAAAACACAAAGCGACGTCGCAGTTGGGAGTGTAAATAAAAACCAGCCCACGGTCGTCGACGCGCCAGAATAATAGCCGTCGACGTACTTAGCCGTAACCTAGTTTCACTTTTCTCCCTCGCTCTCTCGCTAGGCAACTCACTTTGGCGGGCATTTTCGAGGATGTATATCTATATCTCGAGGAATATCAGGCACCACTGCTCTGGCATTCAATTCGCGGGCATTTCAGTCCAGGGACGATCCAGCGTTCTTTGTCCGCCTTGCTGCTGTCGTTGACTTCTGGCTTATATAGTCGAGCTGCTGCTGTTGTTGTTGTTCCTTCTCTCTCTGTCGCTCGCGTGCTAGCGAAAAGCTCGCGTTTTCTCTCCAAGTGTGTGGGAACGTCGAGAGGCGAGAGCTACGCAGCAACAGCGCTCGCGCAACTACTGCTGGCCATTGGTGCAGCAGCCAATGTTTAAAGTGCCCCGCGCATACAGACGCAAAGTTCATGTGTGTGAGATTGTGTGTAGCTAGCGGGGAAAGGACGCGTGCGACAGAGACGGAACGAGTTAAGAAAGAACGAAGGCCGCACTACAGCTGACACGCGCTGGATTTAAATCGTCGCGAAATCGCGATCATGCACAAGGTATTGATGCTGCCTGGTGCTCAGGTCAAGCTCGGAAGGTGGGAAACGGGATCCTACTTTGCTGTCTGGACCGGAGCTGTTTTATACTCGATCTACTGTATTTATTTATCAACTGATGAGTGTAAGTTGTTTTGAAATTTGAACGATTTCCGAGTAGATTCGACTAACAGGTAGAAGAAAAGGTTTCCGAAGTGGACTTTAAATTAACGGAGCTTTCGTATAATTTCATTTAAGTTTCCCCTGTGGAAATAAATATACGGAAAAAATGCAGAATTACAATAAAGTTTATTATAGTTTTATTGAAATTTACACTTTTTTATCGGCTCGAGACCGCGTCCTCGTCATTTATAGAAGTTTTTTTCGGTTTCGTCCGATTTCTTATTACTTAAAATTTTTGTAATTTTTTTTCTAACGTTATCCTATTAATATATTTTTTTAGTTTTTCTCAAATTTTAAGTTTTAAACTAAAAAAAATTGTTTTGAACCTTAGTAAATATTTGAACGGTCGTATTTTTCTAAGCTTATCTGCGTTTAACTTTTAATTCATTTCGTAATTAATATTTTCATTCATCTCTATGTCGACAGATTTCAAAGATTATGAAGATAGTTACGATGACTTTAAACCAGGATGGCCCTTACTCAATAGGAAACTTGATGTTTCTGATGAAGAATGGAGAGTGTGGATACCTCTTATACGCCAATTGGTGCCTTGGATCGTTGTACATGTTTTTGTAAGCCAATACTTGAAAAATCTGTTCAGTAATTCGGTAATATATATCATTTTAACAATATTACACTTTAATGATAAAATTTCTAAAATTATTTTAAAATTTTAGACACTATTATGCAGTTGGTACACAATAATATCTTTGATATTTTTGTGGTCCCATTTTGGACTATTGAGCACATTATGCACACTATTATTACCTTGCATATCATGTTTACTGACATCAATCAAAAGTAAAACAGTTTCATGGTTTGTACATTCCATAACACTGGTTCTCATATATTGCGCTAAAGTATCGAACGTAATTTTTCGAGAATGGTTAATGCTTGATGATGAGGGATTCTTCATATTAACGGCTATTGTTTGCTGGATTCAGCTTAGGAGTATTAGTTACAGCATTGACAGTATTGAAACTTATAAACACGTCAATGTACGTGGTTTTTTTAAAGATTTACTTCAAAACGTAGCATATTGTTTGTATTTGCCGACACTTTTCTTAGGTCCAGTTGTACAGTATCAACAATTTTTAGATGGTGTAAGTTTTTTTTTTTTTCAAAAAATTTTACATTATTAGATTCTTAATTATATTTATTGACGCATTTATTTTGAAAACTATTAAAAAAACGATACTTATAAGTATTTAAATATTCAAATGTATAATAAATTTTATTATAAAATAATTGCAAAAGTTTCAATTGCTTCTAAAATAATATTAGATTTTGTAGTAAAAAAATTATAAAAATTAATTTCTAATTCTTGTTTCAACAGCAATGAAATCGGTATTTTTCTTAAAACTTAATTTTTTTTCAATTTCTATTTATGACTTTGTAGATCAACGCACCATTTACATGCAACAAAGAAAAATTTTTAAAAACAGCTTTTAACTTAGCTCGTTATACATTTTGGATGTACTTCACAGAATTTTTTCTTCATTTTTTGTATTTTAACGCACTGAAATTCCATCCGGAAACTGTAATGAACTTAAAGCCGTGGGCTTTTTATGGACTAGGTTATTGCATGGGCCAATATTTTTTGAATAAGTACGTAGTATTTTATGGATTTTCAACAACTATTTGCAAAGCTGAAGATATTGACGCTCCACGACATCCTAAATGCATTGGTCGTATCCATTTATACTCAGACATGTGGAAACATTTTGATAGAGGCTTATACAAATTTCTTTTAAGGTAACTAGACTTGGTAATAAATCCTAAACTTTTTTGTATACCGATTATAATTGTTATTTTTGTCTTAGGTATATTTATTTGCCGCTTAATCCTAAGACGACTTCTCGAAAATTTATTGCTTCAGCTATTTGTTTTACATTTATATACGTATGGCACGGCATGCATTTGTATATTTTTATCTGGTCATTACTGAATTTTGTTGGTTTAGCATTAGAAAATCTAGTGAAATCCCGGAGTAAATATTTTTACGAGACAATTTTACATGATTTTTTAAGTTCTCAGAATAAAAGAAGATTAGAATGTGCATTATCAAGTCCTCTTTTAGCACTTTCAGCCGTATCAAATTTTTATTTCTTTGCTGGAGATGAAATTGGACATATGTACATTTTGAGAGTTTTTCAAGGTAGGCAAGTGCAAAAAAAAAGAAGGATAAAAGAATATTAAAAAAGCTCTTTAATCTTTTAGATCCGTGGCACATCACTTTCATATTATTATTTGTACTGTATTGCTGTTGCCAAACTTCTACAGAAATTAAACAATTAGAAGAGACGAATATATTAAAACATGGGAAGGGTATTGAAATTAAAACAAAATAAAATTATGTAAGTTTTGAGATTTATAGATATAAGTACAAAATATGTATAAAAATACAATTACTACATACACTTTTTATGATAAAAAGCTATAAATCGATATATTTATTCGGAGTATAATATTATACATTTCCTTAATTATTAATGTATTAATGACTTAAATAAATGTATTCTTACATTATTTTTTATATAAAGAACTAACTATTATGAAAGTAGATATTCTCGATTGCTTGTTGTTATTTTAAGGCACGTTTCATTTATTACAAAGCATTAAATTTGTTTGCGATACTATCGCATGTAAGGAATGAAATTGAACGCTTTAGCGAAATAGTAAATAAAGTTGTTCAATATTAGTTTTTTGTATAAAAGAATCAGAAACCTTTCATGAAAATAACACGTAAGTTACATATGTACGAATATCAATTTTTAAATTCGTTGTGTGAATATTTGGCAAACTGACCAAAGTATATGTACATATTTATCTTTTTATTGTTACAATTTTTTATAAAACAATAATATCCAGTTATTGTTTTTATAAAAAAAATTAAGAGATTTAGAGTATGAATCATGAAAAAATATGAATTCGGAAAATTAAGTTATTTTATCCCAGATTTCTGGAAAATTGGAAGACAAATACGAACCATTTAAATGGATTACCGCAAATAGTAAAATTTGTTTGTTAAATGAATTGATTATTTAAAAAAATATATTTTATCAATATTAATATAATGTAAATAAAACGCTAAATTAGAGTAGTTGTAGTTTGTAGGCTCAACTATAAACAGATTTTGTCCATTAGACAGTACAAATATTTCGTCAAAAATTGTAAATGTGATTCAAAGAGGACAAAATATTTTTCAAAATTATTTATAGACTTGCAATTGCAGATCAATATTAAATATCAAAAATTGTATTTTTATCGTTTTCTTATTCGGCTGGAACAGCTATCACGGGCAGCGGTTTTGATCCATCGATAACGCTACTCTCTAGATCCAAAAGATTGCTATCACCACTGGCTAGTAGTAAAATAGTATGTTGCTTACCATTCTGAATAAGATTAATGCTTTGTCCTTTACCTCCAAATAAAGCAATTTTACTATTTTTCAATAACTGCAGTGTAGCCGTACCATTATTATCGCAAACTTTTACTTGACATGGTATTATTTTAACTGTGTGATCATCTGAATTAATGTCAATTACATCATCTGTTTGAGTTGAATTAGATATTGAAGGTACCTCTTTAACTTCTGGATTTCCTTCTTCCTGAACAATCGGCATTTCTTCACTTTTTATTACAATAACTTTTTCTTCAGGCTCTTTATAAATTTGATTTATTCCTTCATCGTAAGTTCCATTATAACCATCGAATTCCATAATAGTTGTCTCTTGATTTTCATATTTATCTCCCACAATATTTGTGCCAACGTTTTGTTCGCAGGAAAATTGAACCGCATTATTTTCTGCGAATAAACTATCTTGTGCGTAATTATAATTCTCAAAATGCAAGGTGCCATTAGAATCAGTTTGTGCTATGACTACTTCATTATTTTCAAAATTATCTTCTATCTCAGTCTCGTTAAATTCAGTCTTATTTATCGGTGATTTAGTTTGGATTTCATTGTAACTTTCCTGGATAGTTAAATCAGATTGATTTTGGTAAATCCACATACTATTATCAATGGACTGCTGAGCGCCATTTTCGTTGACACTATTGGATATTTTCTGTTCTGGCCAACTTAATTGTTGCCCAGAGGGGTCTACTGTAGATTCAGTAGTAACTGAGGTTTCGTTTATTATAACCGGGGAAACTTCTTGCTTCTTTCGGCGGTTTTTGGTCTTCACTTTTTTTGAGTCTTCTTCTGAGAGATTCAATAGTTCACCACTGATCATCAAGACCTTACCATGGCGAGTTTTCAAGTGACGTTTATATGTGTTTCTCGTTTTGAATCTGAAAAAAAAATTTTTTTTTTAACAATACTTGTAAGAATAATGTAACAACATTGTGATTTAAATGCTTATAATTTTAGTAAATTTTTTAATAGCTACTTAGAATAAAGCTAAATGTAGTAGCTACTTAGATTAAGACTTAAATTAAGGCTAAATATTACATCTTTTCTAGAGTTTGAATTAGGATTTATATTATTTTTTAAATACTGAGAGTTGTTTAAATGTTTAATTGGATTGTTTGAGGACCTTCTTCTTATAATTAATAATAATTTTTACCTTTGTTTACAATCACCACATTCGAACGGTGATTCTCCTGTGTGCCTTCTCAGATGTTCTCGAAAATGAGACGGATGTCTGAATTTTTTGTCACAATCGCCGCATGTAAAACGTGTTAGGTTTTGGTGTATTAACATGTGATACTTTAGACTGTGTCTTCGCGTAAAAACTGCTGTACAAATTCGGCAACCGTATGGTTTGATCCCAGCGTGACTGCGATAGTGTGACACTAATGTCGTAGGTGCCGTAAAAGTTCGAGGTGGATTACAAATGCGACATTGTAAATTGTTGCCTGATGGGTTTCCTGTTAAACGAATTTTGTTTATCAGTTCCAATGCCATTTGTCTTTCTGCTTCACTGGTGCCAATAAATTTCGCTTTTCCTTTAGGTTTGGCAGGCACATATGCATCTGAGGCATTGGACGTTTCTGCTCTGTTGAGTGTCATGTCTGCAGAAATAATAAAGTCAGTTATTATTGATTATGTAAAAGTCAGAATAAATTTTTTTAAATGCATTTATTATTTTAAATAAAAAATGTTAAGTACTCAGTTAAACTACACAAATATTTTTTATAGAATATAATAATAACAATAACATTTTATCTAAAATAGTAACGCGATAAATTATGCTTTGTTATTTAATATCATATTCATATATCAATTAAAAAGAAGGATTCAAGCAATGAATTTATTGATAAAATGAACTAATGAATAACTTACCATTTACTTCATTTTTAATTGCTTCTGCTTGTTCTTTCGTATGAAGAGAATCTTTCATGGAAACATCAGCATTCTCCCCTGTTGTCAGCATGATCTGAAAATTATAAATAGAGCATTTGAGTATTATGTAATTTCCCTTTCCACTTTTTCCATCACCTTGTTTGAAAATTGGGCTTAATGCACTGGTGTTTTACTTTTCAAACGTAAATATAAATTGAAACTTGTATTAAAATATTTTAGTTTAATTTAAAGAAAGTTTACTTACATTTTTTTTAATTTCGTCATTAGGGCTCATACCATTCGCAATAAATGAGTTTTCCAAATTAGCATTGTCTTCTTTTACATGTTCAAAATAACTGTGATCTCCTAAGACTTTGACATCTGATGTATCTTTTTTTGTTTCAATAAAATTTATGTCTCGAAGATCATTAAGTTTTTCTTGACCAGAACTATTTTCATAATCTTTTACATTTACATCGTTTGATAATATTTTTCGCAAATAATTAGTTGATTTTCCTACTTTAGCATCTTTATTTTCTTTGTTCAAGGTTTCTTTGTTGGGCTGTTTCTTAGCTTGTTGAATTTTAGCCTTCTTATTTTGTACTGTTGATCTTGGCTTTGTATATTTTACAGCAGTTGCTGTGAAAGAAGCATCTGAAGAAGGAAAAGTATTAAGTGTTATTAATTTAAATATTTAAAACAGTATTTTTAATAAAATGTTTGAAACTTTATATCTTAGTAATATAAAAATTAATTATTAGTTTCAAATATAAACATGTTCTATGGAATTACTACCTATACTTCTAAAAAGTATCATTTAATTTTCTGTACTTGCAATTATTATAACAGATTTTGTTTTAGTTTTTTGTAAAATTCAAAATAAATTTAATTCATATTAATATCTAAATTAACTTAAATCAATTTAATTAATAATTTATATCATAAAGTATATATAATTTTACTTACAAGTTTCTGCGTTCTGTTTCAGAAAGTCTAAATGATCTAAAAGATGTGACCTGATGGATGTCCTAGCTTTAACTTCACTAGCAAAGCTTGTATAGTTTTGACCGCAAGTAGGGACCAATGCACAAGAATACGAATATTGTCTTTTGAGCTCATCACTCGAAAATACTGAGAACAGTTTCACCAGTTGAGTGTTTGACAAATTAAGGAGTTGACTAAGATTGAATGTAACATTCTGGCCCTTGCGCTTAGATTCTTTTGGTTTTGTAGTCTTTGTGTCCAATGCATCCAGATTTGTCTCTGTTGTGAGGGTTCGAGATGCGACTTCTGCTAACATGTTTAGCATATCTCCTCTCCCCACTTCACCTAAATGAACAATAACATTAATATTAATAAATAATATCAATTAATATCAATTAATATAATTATTCAAAATTATTTATATTCAATAATTTCAAGCCAATAATAAAAAAAAAATTAAAAGTATTTACATTTCTGCAAAAAAGCAAGCATTTAAATTATTTCCGTTTGCATAAAATAATTTATTTTGTAAATAATCAAAAAAAAATTTTATAAAAATAGTTAGAAAACGTATTTATAGGAATCAACGAAAGATTATTATGTTCACTAAAAAAGAGATTAATATACAAAGAAGCAGAACACTTCTCATTTTGTTTTCTTTGCATTTGATAAAACTTATCGATTAAAAAAAGGGGAGGAAAAAAGCAGAAGCTGCCTTTGCGGTATAAAAAAAAGATTAAATCAATCGTGCTAAAAGTCGTAAAAATAAAAAAAAAAAAAAAAAAAAAAATGAATCGGGAAATTGCTTCAAAGAAACATTAATGGCGAGTAAGTACAGGAAAACTGATCCCTCAGAACGGGTTCTGGACGCCAAGTGAGGAGAAAGCCTTCATTGTCCACTTGTTGCGCTCTGCATTGCCGCCTAGGCTGCAACATTTGTCCGATCAGCGACATTTCCCCGGAAAAGTTTCCTCCGTTCCCTGTCGTCTTCTTCGCTCGTGTGTACAAACACGGACAGGCCCGCCTCCCTCTCTCGGTTTACGCGCGCGCTCGCACGTAACAACGCGCTTCGCGCAGTGCGAAAGTCCTTTGTCAAGAGGCACTCTCGCCAAAAAAAAAAGAAGAAAAAGAGGAAGCGCCGAGGGAGGAGAGCGCTAGCGCAGCGTTTTTCCATAAGCCCAACTCGACGGAAACTGCGTTCGCCGCCGCCGCTGCTCCACGCCGAGTTTTTCTTTTGCGCGTATGTGCTACGCCGCGCGTGAAAGGTAGCAGCGGCGCGCGCCGGAATGCTCTCCCGCACAACCTCCTCTTTTCGCTCTTTCTCCGGGCGTTTAATATACACGCACGACACGCCTCTCTGCGAAATCCGTCCCTTTCCAGAATCTCAAGCCAGGCTCCTCAAGACTCGCCGCGGCAAGCCCCTGAACTTTTCGCGCGAATTCACGTAGGCGGTTTGACGTTTTCCAGGCAGACGAGAATCGCGACAGTCAAGCAGCCAAGCAACAGCGTGGTAGTGCAGAGGGAGTAGATACGGAGGTAGTGGCGGCGTCAAACTCTAGCAGACGCCATCGGAGGGACGCGCTTAGCAGACGGATTTTGAGGCTGGGTACGCTGGATCTGACATGCGAAACTCGGTGTCCTTTTGCGCGGGGACATTTTATACGCTTTTCCGGACAGACAATTAAGCGGGGTGAGCGGCAACGCAAAACTTTCTTTGTGTACCGCGGCCGCGCGCACACACATACACGCGGTCGCCTCGATCGTCGGCTTGACAATTTTTTTCTCTCTTGCTCTCTTTCTCATGACTTACCTTCGCCGTAGTATGTCGAGCCCCGGTTCACGGGGTTCACGGGGTTCGCGGGTTGCGATGCTGCTGGAGCTGTCATCTTCGGCAGCGGCTGTGTTGATGCATACATGTTTGCATACATTTTTTCAAACAGGAGTTTCTGCACGCCGGAATTACAACGCCGCTCTCGTTTCTGCAAAGGCTCTCGCGAGCCGATGTTCCGTCAACAACACGGCGCGAGCAGCCTGCTGCTGGCTGCTGTTGGCCCGCGTTCTTTCTGTTCGTCTGCGTGCACGGCTTTCTTCCGTGTGTCGGTGTACTGCTCCGGCGAATCCTGTCCTCTTCCCACCACTTTAATGCTACAGCTCTCTTGCTCTCTCTGCGCCGCTCGTCGACTAGCGGCCACTGCGTTTAGTAGTGTGTTCGACTGAAACGCCACCACACCATAGGATCAGTCTGAAATTAACAAGTTTGCCACTATACTGGCAGAAGAAAAATGCTATATTCCATATTTCTAATTTCTAAATGTACGGGAAACGGCGAGAAGACGCTTCTTGTCTGCAGCTACTGCGCCGGCGCATTGCCATTTTCTTCAGCCATTTTCGCTAGCCGTGGACCTTGTTTTGACGTACGATTCAAGCTAATAAATGGATCTAAATATGTCGTTTTCTCCATTATATATTCTAATGCCAACATTTTGTAACTTAAAAAAGTTTAAAGAAAAAACTTTGTAACGGGAAAAGTAGAATATAGTATGTACACCCGGTTCATAAAATATTACTTATAATTCTTATTCGCTTCTGCTTACGGTCTGCTACTTGTAATGTTTACTTTTTAGGTTATGTAAAGTTAGCATAAGAAAACAGTTATTTTTGAACAAACAACATTCAAAATATTGTTACTTTTAAAATTGAACACAGTTTTTTTTAAGTATTTAAAAAATTTGCTTTTTTCTACTATGCATCTATTATTTCGGATCGCCGCTACCACCGCAACCACATAGATACTACTTCGATAATTCGAAAAGAAAAAGGGTCTTTTGTAAACGTACAAATATAAAATTTCTTTAATGGCAAACTTTTACTTTTGATATAAATATTGAAAATCTATTCGTATGTATAAAGTTTTGCGAATTTATATAAAGTTTTTGAATGCTAGAGATCTAATACACATGTTCAAGGGGTGAGTAAAATGGAAATAACAATTGTTTCAATAATAAAGTTTAGTAATTTAAAAATACTCTAAATTTTGTATAGTCCGACTACAATAAAACTAAGTACGAATAAAATAACAGAAGTTACGTACCTGTTGTCCGGAAAAAAAAATTTGATGTCAGCTCTCCGTCGTTCAAGTCAAGAGTATATAGACGCTTTTGTAAGGGACTGCAGACAGTGCACACTACAGAGCGCTTCGGTAGTTGCTCCTTGCTCTATAACAGTCTGAAAAATCTCAGGTTGAGATCGTAAGGTCTCGTTTACATATGTCAAAACCTGACACTATTAACTAGAAATTTAAAAAAATAATGTAAAATGGGATGAACCATCGACAAAATGCAAAGGAGATATTTTGAAGCTATATTTTTTAAAGCGAAAAATTGCTAGAAAATACTGCGATTTGTCCGCGTAAATTAGCATACAATTGATCGCATGTAAACTAGCATCAATAGTCGAAAAGTTTTTATAATTGATTATTATACACGATATCTGATAAATCACCCAAGATTTTTCAGTACTGTCATTTGCACGTGAATTTTTACATTCACCGTGATTTTGATTACAGACGAAAAAACATCGGGGAAAACTATTCCAAATGAACTTTTTTAAAGTTAATTCTGTTTGGAATTCAATTAGATTCATTTTTTTGTAAAATAAATTGCGTATTGGCAATTATTTTTGTAATTTTCGGTACGCAGTTATTGTCTTTTTTACGCGCCGCACGCAAGCGGCGCGGGTGTAAGAATATAACCTCGATCTCGTCGTATTGAAAAATATCCTTCGATACACTAGATCGAAAAGTACTTTTTGTAACACGCGAATGATTTTCGCGTTTTTCGTACCTATTAATCGGGCCTAAAGTGACTCTTTTTTGATCGGCGGGCAAAAAAGTTATTTTAGCGGGCAAAAAAAACTTTTTTGCCCGCTTAATAGGGCAAAACA
>UCOM01001832.1:0-34460 GCA_900474385.1 Ormyrus pomaceus
AGAAGGAAGCGGAGAAAGGGGGGGGGGGGGGGAGACATCCATCAATTTATCGATTACTTTCTCTCGATCCTCGATGAATTGTTGCGCGAGTTTTTCGCGGCCTCGGTGTGCGTTACGCGATTGGCTCCAAAGTATACGCGCCGGAAAAAAAGGCTTCTCTCTCGATCCTCTCTCTTTTTTCGCCGAGCGCAAACAATAAACATTTTACCCCGGGAGGCGCGTTCGGCCAAAAACGTACAGACGCTTTTCTTGCCCTTTTGTATAGTACGTACGGTCAGCGGCGATGCATTTAGATTGAACGCTAAATTTTGCATTCGCTCGTTGTTCGCCAATAAATATCGACGTTTCCCGCCGCCGCCGCTGCCTTTTTCGCGCGCTCTCGCGGCGGCGGCCTCGGCTTTCTGAATTTTCGTATAATTTTCGTATTTCCCGCAGCGCCGTGAAAATGTAATTACTTTCCTTTTGATGGAAAAAGGAAGGTATTCGAGTTCGAACTCTTGTCGAATATTTGGGTTTTGCTTTCGAACGAAATGAACGTTTGTATATTTTAATTCGTGTTTTGTTATTTCTATTTTTTTTTAGCTTTGCAGTAGATGAATTATTGCAACGTAAAACTAATTGAACAAATGATTAATTATTACAATATTATGAATAAATCAAAATATAACAAGTACGAATGATGTTAATTTTCAATTAACAAATTGGCGCTGTGGAATTTCAAATTTTGTTTAACGTAAATTTCGTGTTTCTGTGTATAATTTGATATATAATTAATAACCAATCGTAGTATATATGTATATAAGATTCATTACATAAATGAAACAAGTACAAGTTTCCTTTTAAAGAGTAATGGCCCTTTTTTTCAAAGTATATTGGAACTCGCAGAATATCGTATCATTAAGAGAGCATCACAATAAAAGAACAATACCATAAATACGAATCCCCGAAACGATCTTATATCCAGCTAAGCAGAAAAAAATCTTGCCGGAGCCATAAAGCAGGAGGGCCGCACGCCTACGGAGCCTCGGACTCGGGGGCCAAAAGCGGAATCCGAGCGCAATTTAATTTTTCCCCGACGCGACGCTACACACACGCGCGGAACCAATCCGATATCGATGGATCGCGCATTAAAACCCATAAATATCGCGAGAGAGCTTCTGCGCCCTCGATATCCTCGCAGATGACAAAAAAAGGACGAGAGAGAAAGAGAGAGGAAAGTAGCCCCGAGGAGAGGGCACTTTATCGTCGCCCCGACGGAGAAGAGGACGCGCCATCGACTCACGAGGAAATAATGGAAACATCAGCAGATCGATATGGCCGATACCGAATCGCCTCTTTGCCTGGCGCACTTCTGCCTCTTATCATTTGTCCCTGGAAGCGCGACGCGAGCGAGCGCACTCGAAAATAAATGATGTTTTTCGATCGGCCGTTTTTGCTTTTACCGCGGAGAGGAGAGAGAATTAAAAGGAAAACTGCGGGACATTCGTGGATAATGGAGCCCGCGCGCCGCGTCGGCCGGCTCTTTTCCCGCGTAAAAATGAAGCGGCTTTTTGCAATCCATTCCCGCTTTAATTACTATAATGGGGAAAATTGAGTGAGCATAAAGCTTTTGAAAGCATTACAGCTGACGGGAGCAATTTTAATTCGCTTTGGGAAGCATTATAATCACGCGAAATAGTTTTAGTTCGTTGTACAAGCACTTTATCGATTGAATTACTCTTATAAATTAAAATTAATAGCCCTCCACTAAATTTTAGTAAAAGCAATCTACAATTGTAATTTTAGGTCCATTATTTGAAAGCTTAATTTGAGAATGCAAGTCACTAGATTACAGCTGAATTTACTGTTAATTATTCCATCGATTATCATGAAAGCAGGCGCAGATACACCCACAATAGAAATTAAACTACCCGACTCGAATAAAAGTTTTAGATAAACAAAATAGCTCGCCAAAAGAGAAATATCGCCGTGGACCATTAATTTCCCTGCCGATTACTAACAAAAAAAGGCCAATCTGCAGACACCCGAGCAAGTGCATCCCAGATTCCTTCCCTTCGTGACGGATCGTCTCTTTGTCACCCCCTAACCTTGACGGCCGCGCGGCGTCCATAAAAACAGTCCCAATCGTTCCGGCTCGCCCCTCCCTCCCCCGCTTTTCCTTTTTTGTGGAAGTCTCTCTCTCTCTCTCTATCCCGTGAGTGGGCGTGCAATCTCATTACCGCGAGAGCGGCTGATGCATTTCTCTCCGCGCGCCTCTCGCATTAATGCCGGAAAGAATTAACTTTCGACGTTACGGGATCAAACGTTATTAAGTTTATATTGGCTGCGCCGCCGCCGCCGCCGGCGGCGGAGCTGCAGGCTGACCGATAGAGGGGAGCAGCGACGCGTCATTGGCAGGGCCCCTAATGCATCCTTCATTTCGCCGTCAGCTGTGCAGTATTTTTCGATTTCTCTTGCGCTCTCGGTGCGCCTCTGTCCTTGTTTTCTCTTTTTCCTTTCAGTCTGATTAACGAAATTATGATTTGTATATGCGAGTTTTTTCCGATTAAACCGTGAGAAGAGCGCGCGATGGTTGCGGAGCCTTTTGTGATCAATAAATTTAAATTAAGTTTTTGCGTATATACTATATCGCTTTAATTATTCCAATATTGATAATGAGATTCGTTTAAGCGATCGTTTCAAGCGCCGTAAAAAATGATTAATAAATGGCTTTTAAAGATTCCCCTAATTTAATTTGCATAAAATAAAATTTCCCCGCCTAAAAACTCACACCGTACCTGCGGGCTTCTTCCTTTCTCTATCTCTCTCTCTCTGCTGCAGGCAGGAACTGCTTTTTTCACTCAGCCGCGCGCTCGGCAGACGGGCAAGCTTTTGTTTAGGAAATCGCCCGTCCATTATCCCGATACGCGCGAGGAATCGTTCGGCGTTTTTCTCGCCCTCCGTCTCTCTCTCTCGCTCTCTCTCGCTCTTGCCCATAAATTGAGCTTAATCATCGGCGGGAATTTTCGGGGGAATTAATTTCCCCCGTCGCGCGTTTATATATATATACGGAAGGTGAACGATCGCGATACTACTTTTTCGTCCAATCGGCCGGGCGTTTTTTTCTTCTTCTCTTTTTTTACTGCCCTTTCGCTCTTCGTTTCGCTCTCCGCCCGAGAGAGCAGGGGGAGAGAGGAGCGAGGATTCTTAATTTCGAGGCTGCGCCGGGAAAACGGCAATTGTCATTCAAAACAGGTGGAACTGCAATAACTTTATGGGGACCTTCCTTTTTTTTTATGGATCAATGCTCTGCTGGCGTTGATTGATCGGATGCTGAGGCAGTCGTATTATGAGGCATTCTGACGACACGGCACTTCTTTATTAATCTTGCTTATTGAAGCAATTTACGTCTCCCATTCAGTGACACTTTCATCTCGATCCAATTCAATGCGCCATTTATTATAACGGCGTTTCTCGCAAATTCTGCAGTTCTACAGATTTTTAAATATAAACTATCCCGGAAAAATGCGCGGACGGAATCGTTTTCTCCCCCCCGAAATAGCGATGCCCGCATGTCTGGGCGCGAGAAACGAAAGCTGGCCCCCGTAAAAGGCCGTAATCGAGCGAATGAAATAAATCTCGATGAGCTCGTCATCGGGGCGGTTCGCATTATATATACACGCATCCATCCCCGCGAGAAAAAGGCTTTTTCGTCTGCCGTTGGGAGGAAAATGGAAATGCCGAAGTCTACGATATCGGCGTCATCGTCGTCGTGAAACTTTGTCGTAACATTTTTAAGCCAAGAAAGAGAGAGAGAGAGAGAGAGAGAGAGCGGCGGGGTATCGATTCAGAAAACCTAATGGCTACATTTACGAGCTTTCTACAGGGACACATAAGACTCTCATCTCATTTCGCCGCTGCGGACTCGCCGAGCGGAGGGAGTCTCGCTGCGCGGAAGCCGCTTTTGTTGTAAGGGGGTATCACTGGTTTTTTATGGAAAGCTCCGTTTGTATTAGCGGATTTAATGCGCGAGAGAGCCTCCAGATATTTATGGATATAAATTTAAATTGTTTCGTCTTCTAGTTTTTTTTTTATACGCCGCGGGGCTTTAACGAGTTGCGTTAAGCAAAATTTTCTTAGCCGCGCCGAGGTTTAGTGCTATAATTCAATATTTAGTGCCCTCTTATTATACGTGATTCTGTTACACTGCGTTTAGTGCTAGTATAGTTAATGTTTGCTGCGGAGACGGATGCTGGTGTTGCTTTGAAGACAGCCGCATCGCATTTTAAATGCTTTACTTTGTAATTTAACCGATGAAAATTTTTCAATACAGAAAAATTTTCTAGTAATAATTACAATAGTGCATTTTAATTTGATCACAGACTGTAAAAATCTAATAAATACCATAGTTTCTATAGTAAATTTTACGAGATCAATAGATACATTTTTATATTTACTTGTAAAATTTACCAGTCTGTGATCAAATTAAAATGCACTATTGTAATTTTTACTAGACAATTTTTCTCCGTGGATAAATAATAAACATTTGCAAAGATACAGTAATGTTACCCAGTAATCTTTGGCATTAATGATAAGAAAATAATGCTACTAAATAAAGATGCCGTCCTTCCAAATTTTTTTTAAACGCCTAATTCCATATGAATTAAAATGCATAATTAATTTTCCCGCCATTAATCAAAACAAATCATGCCCGATCTATCCACCAATACCCTTCGGGCATTAAAATCAGTCACGTAGGCGCCTAAATATTCCACGCCTCGATTCCCAAATAACTCCCGCCGCCGTTCGCTGCATTTCGAAAAAAGGCCATAAATTTAAATCACTCGGATCTTGGTGCACCGAGGCAGACGGGCTAATTCATCTCCCCCCCTGAAAAATGAGCCGCAGCCGATGATCGTAAACGATTACCGCGGAATAGCGCGTGCGCCTCGCCTCGCTAAATTACTAATCGCGGAGTAAATATTTATCCGCGCCCGGCGGAGAGACCCAAAAAAAAAAAAAAAAACGAAGTGCGCGCGAGGAGCAAATATTGAGAAATCGACGGCAGCAGCAGCGGCGTTAGAGAGGTTCGATTTGTCGCGCGGCGGCGGCCCTTTTACTTATTCACGAGCCGCATTAAAAGTAAAACAGCAGCCCCTCGCAGACATTTCCTATGCATTGGCCGGTACTTTGCCTTTCCGCCGGCTTTATTGTGCGTCTCGACTGGGGAATGACGCGCGGATCGAGTCCTTTTTTTTGGGGGAGGGATTATTGCTTCCGAGAGTTTTTGCCAATTCCCGACTATTGTCGGTACGTTTGTTGATAAATTTTTTCAACACCAAATTAAGAAAGTAAATTCAATGCATCCAAATTGCTTTGGAAACTTAATTTAAGAATATTCTTACATACGATTCCGGAGGAAATCAAATTAAAAAAAAGAAAGGAAATATCGAAGCCGGTCGCTGCCGAAGTTTACGAGTAGCAACTGCTCGGGGGACTGCCAGGCGCGCAGGTCGCAGCTCACATTCGCGCGCGATACTATGGTTATATACACTCGGCTCGCTCGCGCCGGAAAGATTTAAAAGGAAATCAATGCTTATTTGTTTTCGCGGTTCGCTGGCTCATCCCTCCGTGAAATGGATCTCATTCTCTCCCTCCTCCATAAAACTCGGCGCTCCTTCTCTCACTCTCTCTCTCTCTCTCCCTTTGTTTCTCATCTCCCGCATACGCGAGCACGGTTTTTCGGCGCAGGCGTGTGTGCCTCTCGCACCCCGTCACTTTGAATGACGTCGCGATATATGCGCCCCGCAGAGAGAGAGAGAGGGACCTTTTTTCAGACGCCGCTGTGCTTCCCGCCCCGAGGCGATACGCGATCTATAATACGATTCGCTGCTACCCCCGCCGAGGATGTGCGGAGTGAAAAGCGGGAAAGTGCCGGGCTCTTTTTGCCCTTCTCGAGCTATAGATTAGGAGTGGATTCTTGCTTTTGGGGATTTTTCATTTTGCAGTTTTTATAGACCGGTGTTTGGGTCGAAATGTTGCTTCGCCTTCTTTTCATTTTACTCTTAATAAATTTTCCGCGCGGTTTAATGAATTGCAAAAACTTTTTAATTACCGAGAAAGTGCAGAAGTGTTTTCATAATAATAAAGCCTATTATTGGCTTTGTTGAAACTGAAATGCACTCTTCTGTTAAAGCGCTCGGTTATATTTACACGGGTAATGCTTAGTATTCAAATACATCAATCTAATACAATACACAGCATCGATCGTATTTCACAATTGACTTGCTCGATGCCTTTTCATACAACTCTTCCGAGCTCGAAAGTCATAACTTGCCCGTGCAGAAAATAATAACAAGCCAATTAAATCACCTCATCCAGTTCTCCTCTACAATACCTTGTTTGCGAGCACCGGCAATTAAGGCACTCCGTTGCATAAACATAGCAGCTGCAAAATTCGCCTTTAAACGCGAGGCCAATAAAAGAGCGCGAGAAACAAGTAAAAGTCCGCGCGAAATCACTTTAATAACGGCAAAGATCGACGTTTACGCGGACGAGGCTATCCGGGGCCCCGGCGACGAGTCCGACGGACGATAAATTGAAAAACAACCCGGTGCAGCTACTTTTCACCTGGCCGTTCCACGCACACCTTGCAGCTGTCCTCGCTGATTTCACGCGGCGCTGATTGAAAACTACGGAGTCCGGTTTGTAATGAAAGCATAAATTCCCATTGGATCTCCGTCTGGAATGTTAATAAAGGAGGTGCTACGCGATATTCGAAAGCGACACCTTTGACATTTCGAAAGAGTTATTTATACGCTCCTGATAAGAAAAGGAATTTGTTGAATAAACAAAGCCGCTGAAAGGCCTCGATAAGACAAATAGAGCAACGTAGGAGCAGTTCGGGTAAGAGAGAAATAGGAAGAGAAAGAGAAAGAGGGGGAGAACGAGCTGCATGAAAGCAATGCTCAGTAGAGTGTGCAGTCACGAGGTTTACCGTACGATGATTTATAACTCGCTTCAATAACAGCCAATCTCGAAAAATAATTCGAGCAGAGCACAGGACACTCCTCTCTCTCTCTCTCTCTCTCTCTCTCTCTCTCTCTCTCTCTCTGCTTGTCAGCTGATACTTGAAGAGTAATTCAGTCGATTCGTGATGGATTGATGTTATTCTTGTAAAGTACTTCCAATGGAATTCCTGCTCACCGAATTAAGCCCCGCGACCATTTGCTCGAGCTAATAACTTTTCTTTACAAAGTACTCCGGACAAACGAGGCTTTAATTTTAATAGCTTTTCAACGTCATTTCAACAAATATTAGCAACAAAGATAATCGCAAAAGTTGAAAATAAAGAAATAAAGCGTCTCGTCCGGCCGGCGAGGGAAAGCTCAGCGCGGAAATTGAAAATTTCAGCCGTCGCGAAAAATGTACGATTTCCATTCATGGCATCGCGGCATCTTAGCCGAGATCCATCCTGGCCCTTCCCACCCTCGCGTCTGACGGGGCGGCATGCATTTCTCGCTCTCGCAGTCCGGCGCACGTCCCCGCGCGGCGGCGGCGTCGTCCTCTTACATCGCGGCACGCCTGCGCGAGCAGCCCCGGGAGCTTCCCCGGGAAATTGAATAAGGCGAACGTGACGATCCTGAAACAATTTGGCAAGGAGGATCTCGCGTGTGACAAGGTAATATTGATACTTTCCGCCGGACGACTGAATATGTATTCCGCTCGCGCCGGGAGAGCAGCCGAGGCTTTGCGCGCGGGACGAGAGAGAGAGAGAGGCAGTTCTTCTTCGCCGGGCGGGGAGGCGCTTTTAAACTTTGATGAGGCTGCCGAGGCCTGCTGTTAGGAAAGAAAGTAGGTGGGTAAGAACGGCAATTGATTTTTTTGCCCCGTCCTCGAGGCTGGGCTTTTTGCATCGTCGGGGGGGAATTTTTATCTGCGAGAACACACGGCTTCGGCGGCGAATTTTTGTTTATTAAAAGAAACGCTTCGAGTTCGAAAATGAATTGTCCAATTCGATTTAATATTAGAAACAATTCGTATCAATTCGCAGTGATGATAATGCATTTTCAATGCGAAAACCCCCAGCGAAAAACTTTCTAAATATTCGCTAGCACTTCCAACGTTTACTCAACAAGAGTAAAGAAAGTTTTATTGCTTCGAAAAAAAAAAAAAAAAAAAAACTCTCGCATTTCAATAAATATTTATTCCAATCAACGGCCGTTCGGCAGCCCGAACAATAACATCTATCGATTAAACGAAATCCCATCGGCGTCGGCGGCGGCGGCGGCGGGAAAGAGGAAAAAGGCACCTGTCCGCAGCGTATCCTACGATTTTCACGACTAATAGAAAAAGCGAGGAGGAGAGGGACGAAACAGACTCCGCAAACGACGTCGATATGGTCTCTCGGGCGCTTCCCCCCCATCGGGCGCGTCGCCGCGCTCTCTCTCTCTCTCTCTCTCCCAAAGTAAGTCCTCGCAATTTACAGCCATCGCTCGGCACATGTGTGTAAATATCAAGTCCTGATGGCCCAGGCCTTTTTCGATCTGCGTACATCCTCCGCTCTCTCGCTCTCTTTCTCGTCCGCTCTCCTCTCTCCTTTTTCGGGCAGGGCCGTATGGCCAAATAAAAGCTATACACTGGATGCAGGTTATTTCCTCGAGTGTTTATTGGATGTAACGCGGGGGATTGGGGCTCGAGGGGGGCGGCTAATTCGTTGAACATGAACATACGGAATGATGTGGCTTGATGATGCATTTACTTTAGTTTCGCCTAGCTTAGCTTTCCTGCCTTTGGTGATTGTCGATCAAACGTTTCTTAATCAACGCCGTTTGTTGGCGTTGACTGGTAAGCTGGCGGATGAATAAAATCGAATTAGCATTATAATTTATATAATTCGAATTGAATTTTATTATTTACGAAGATATTTATTCCGATTAGATGATTCAAGCGAATAATTGAACGATTTTCATTTAATGACTGAATTAAAACGATTTCCAATCTCCTTCGAATCACATATTTCACATTATAAATAATTCCCAAGCTGAACCAACAACCGAACAAAAGTTGTAGAAGCGAATCTCAAAATCCGAAAAGTCGCATCAGCCAAGCCTCGACGGAAGCAAGGACTCGGCTCGTCGCTGTCCTTGGCACGGCCCTGCCTGGCTCCTGCCCCGCGTCCCTACGAACACCCATACAGAGGCGCTCGGAGCGGCGGTACCAGGCGGCAGGATCACCGAGCTGACAGGTTCCTAATGGAACCCGTAAATACCGGCCGTCCGAAGTGGGTTATGTTTTCCAAATGAGATCCCGAAAATTGAGTTGCGGACCGAGAGAGAGAGAGAGAGAGAGGGAGATAGGAAGAGAGAGAGGGGGGGCAGAGATCGTCCCGAGATATATCCCCGCGAAGCTGGAATATAACGCGCTGATAACGACTCGCGTCCAATTACCTCCGGAGCCTCGCAAAAAAGGGGGGCGCGATTTGATAAGGGCCCGGCTTTCTTTAATTGAACCCGCGCGGCGATTCATCAGCGGAAGCACATATACCTCGGGATAATTAAGTAATTAAAGTTGTATTAAAAGGAGGAATCGGTCCGCTTGTTTTGCCTTCTTTTCGACGGAATTTAACCGAGATAAAAGAACCCGCGCGGCGGCGGCGGCGGCGGGCGGCCTGCGCATTGTAATGCCCGAGCAATAAAGATAGCTGCGCGTAATTTTGCATGCGAGGCGAACGCGCGCGCGGGGGAGTGAGAGAGAGAGAGAGAGAGAGAGTTAATTACGGCCGTGGAAAGAATTCGCGCGTTCGCGGCTTTTAATATTATTTCCGCAGTTTGTGTACACGAGTAAGCCCCGCGATGTCCGTCGGTGGGACTTCTTTCGAGTGTCCGCGGTGCAATTATTTTGCACACTTGAATTTTAAGGCCGTATTTGTCGAGTTATGCGCGCGCTGCCTTCGAGGGTAATATTAGCTCTAATGAAATTAGTTAATTCAGCTCTCCGCATAATTCCCATATAATTAAGAGGTACGATGCGCGAAAAAAATTTCTCCTTTAACGCGCGCGGTTCGTTTTAATAAAACTGAATAAACTTTGCGCGATTCAAGAGGTACGAGAATTTTAACGACGTTTAAGCAATTTTTCAGCTTGCACGGCTGCAATTACAATTTTCATCTCGAAAATATAATGGCATTATTGAATTTTAATTGCCCGCTTAAAGTGCGCCCCGCTAATTATATTTTCAAAGCGCATTTAAACATCCGAGCCAAAAGCAAAAGTTGAGGCGCGCGCAGCTAAGCAAAAACACAAATTGGGTATGCAAATAGAGGTAAAAAATAAAAAGTAAGTATTCTCGTGTCTAATTTAAGTTGCCTAAGCCGGCTCGGCGGCGGCTCGCCGTGAATTCGTTTATCAAGCAATAAAGTTCGCTTTAATGAAAGTAGCCGGGGCCCGGAGCCTCGGCCCTTAATTAACATCGCGCGCGGCGGCTCTCTCGGCGCGCAGAAGCCGCTCGCGCGTTTTCGTTCTTATATTCAAATGGGCCGGGGCAATTAGCGCGGACGTGTGCGCGCGCGAATTACGATGTCACTTCGAACGCGCGAGGAAAGTTCTCGCGCGCGCGCGCGCATCGCATCGCCTCGCGGCCGCGTTTGTTTTATTTACCTGCGCGGAGCCTGCCGCGGTGTTTTACGAGGGGACAGTTGCGGTTTTTCGAGGCTGCCTAATTAAGAGAGCCGCGCGGCGCACTCGCCGATGACGTGGGAATACGGCTTGATTGCTGAATTTCGCTGATCGATTTGTCGCGCGCGCGCTGACAGTTTTTCGACGCTGCTTTTTCGCCCGTAATGCGGGTAATGAGCTGCGCGTGCACGGAACGGGGAGAGAGAGAGAGAGGGAGAGAGAGCGGGTTTCTGTGCAATTTGTGTTTTTATGACGTTCGAAAAATTTCTGCCGCTTTTTCGAGTCATTAAAAAGTTTCGGAGGAGCTTTAAATATATTGGCGCGTTATGGCGATAACGTGGGAAATGACTTTACTCTCTGCGCTGTTTTATTTTACGTAAATGTGTAAAAGCTTTTAATACAGTGCCGCGCAAAAGTATTTTAGTATTTGCGCCGTATGAAGCAATTTCAGGTAAATTTTTTTTTAACTACGGATTAAATACTTTTCTTTGAAAGAGTGAACGTATACGTATTTGAAAAACAAAGAAAATATTAGCATTTAATTATTCTACAGAATAATGTTGAAATTAAAAATAAAACTTTATTCGCAATCAATAAATTTATGGTGCAAAATTAATTAGTTTTTTTATGCATAAAAAATTTATTAAAAATACTAATTATTCCGGGATCAAGTGCATTGAGTCAAATAAAACGAACTTTTAAATGAACTTGAAAAATCCAAGGGCTTTATAACATACATCACACCACAAAAAGCCACTCAAACGGAACAGAAGTGGATCCCAAACCGACTCCAAAAAGAATTTTCTAAATGCCTTGATTCACTCGGCAACATCGATCCTCGTTCCCGCTAATTGTAATCCTCGCCGGCTGAAAAGAATCATCTCGCTCCTGCGATCTTCGTAATCCTCCGCTCGCTCTGAATTCTCATAGCGGACTGTACCTGCGGACACGCACGCAAGAAGCAGCAGCAGCAGCATCAGCATCAGCAGCCCGCATGGCCGGCCTCGGCTAATGCCGAGATGATTGGCCGGCGTTTCGCGGCCGATTTATGGGGCAATAATTGCAAAAAGGCGACGCTTCCACAGCTGCCGGCGATGCACCGTTACGCGCAAAGAGGGAATTCGGCCTCGGGCGCTGAGAGAGAGAGAGAGAGAGAGAGAGAGAGAGAGCCGATGCAAGTCCGATATACAAGCTCGATTAATGACGTTACGGATTAGTCCCGGCAAGCGCGAACGAACGATGAACCGGCCGCGAAGCCTGCACTCGCGCTTAATGATTATTCCTCCGAGAGCCGGCTAGATGTAAGGGACTGATAAGGAAGCCTGCACCGCCGAGTTTTATGCGTTTCTTTCGGAGCGGCTGATTTGCGTAACGCGGCTTGATGTATCTCACACGTATATATATATAGTTTTTGCGAGCGGTTGAGGTCTGGGGTAAGGTTTTATGCTTTGAGGTAAGGTGATTTTTATGGCGTTTTTAAGGAAAGGGCAGTGGAGAGAGAAAATGAGTAAATTTTATTAATTAGTGCTTTTAAGTTTTAAAAGTTGTATATGTGGAAGCCGTATCTAATTAAGAAATTGGTTTCTCGTGTATTTTGATTAGATAAACTTTGTTTTTAACTTCATATTCATTTGGGTTATATTCTAGTTCTCCTTAGTTATCTAGGCTATATATATCTACAAAATTAAAGTAGATCGAGCTTCATTTTTTTAGATTATAAATGATGCGTTACAACATTTTTTAACTTTAATCTGAAATTTTTGAAAGTATTGCCCCATTAGTTGCATTAAAAGTAGACCGATACCTTTATCTGTTTCTCCGAAGTAAGCAGATAGAGGATTATTTTGACTAGTTTTAATTAAAAGATATACGAACTTCTATTTCTTAATATATAATCCTACTTGCATCGCTTAAATATTTATAACTGAGTTATAAATACTTATAAATGAGTTACTTATAAATATCTTAAAATTCTAAATTTATCGCCTATTTATTTTCTCATTATTAAAACATAAATGAAAAACCGTAATCATATAGTTTAGTCACGATAAGTCATTAGCAAGATAATTAGCTTTTGAGTTCGAAAAACTAAAAGAGGAAGTGTTCTTACTTGCTGTGTGTTCTCGTTTTCGATGTTAGAATAAGAATTTAAAATACTGCCTTACCTGCAACAAAAGAAAAATAGTTATACATACCAGCAAGCATGTTTATCAAGCCACTATTTGAATTGTTTATTTATTAAGTTTATACAATTTTCATTATGCTTTATAATTTATCGTATAATGCAAAATCGATTTCAAATTGTGCGCACATCTGAAGCAAGAAACAAAAAAAAAAAAAAATTGAGCCTCGAACAATAAAATGCAGCTATTAATTATACGAACTAATTAAAAGGCGTCTCGACAGAGTGGCGTGAAGCAGCGACAATAAAGTTTACTATTTACCGTCGACGCTCGAAAATGCAGGCAAAGCAATTCTTTCGCCGAGGAGTTTTATGCGCGCGGCTCTATACTTATCCGATTATAAACGTCAAATCGTATCGCAATTGCAGCAGCAACGGTATATAGTATATATACGCGAGCACATATATACATACACAGGACTGAGCGACGCCGCGACGATAATTCACCCCGGCTGTTTAATGACGATAGTAATGCTTTTAATCTTTTCGCCAGAAGGTAAATTCCAATTATCGCAATTAATACAGCGGACAATGAAGTCGATTAGCGCGCCGACGGAAAAAGAAAGGGTATAAAAAAAGAAGGCCAGAAAAAGAGGAAATTGAGGGCGAAGTCGCGTTACCAGCGGGGAAATTAGATTAGATGGTTTTCATTGTTTTTTAAAGGGACGTGTGTGCAATGGCGCAGCGGAGCGAAGACTTGCGCAAAGGAAAATCTTATCTGCATACGCGAGCAAAGTGCTTTCTCTTGATTTTATTAGTAAATTCAATCTAGCAGATAAATTACCGCGCATCATTCTTATTTAATTAGAAATATAAAAAGAATATTAAAAATCAATAACTTTTACGTTAATCACATTATCAACTTTGCATTTAATATTAAATACAAAAGGTTGCAATTGCGTAATGTAGTTAGGAAAACTTTTTGCAGGGTCCGATTCTCGCACTTATTACTATAAAAAGTTAATTACCCCTCTAAAAACTTTTTAAGATCGATAAAAGAAGCTAACGAGCGTCCTTAAATAATAGATATAACGAAGTTATATACACTCGCATATTGCAAAAGTTCCATTATTAAATTCAATCGCAAACGTGCCAAAAGGGAGCTGCCGAAAACCGAAGTTCGAGCTCTCTCTCTCTCTCGGCGGACTCAAAGGACGTGTAAAAATGATGCGATAATCGAATTTTAAATCGCCATCGGATATCCGCGCGCGCACCGCGCACGTCCGCCGGGCCAAATAAAGTGATTGTAGGCCGGGGCGCATTTTCAATCGTCCGGCCCGTCGATGAATGTTCCCGATACTCTTCGATATCCTCCCTCCCCGCATAGTGGCAGTTCGTTCGAACGCGGAGTACTATTTAGTTATTTCGCGTATTAATTGCTTTCGCCGAGCTGGGAATCAAGTCGCGATATCAATAAGTTGGAATCGCCAAGTGTCAAAAACAAATGGAGTAATTAAATTTTCAAAAGCCGCGGCAAACCCCCTCCCGCGTCGCGCGTATAATCTGGCGAAGGCCCCATCGCCGAGATCATTGTTTTCATTCAATTTCGTAATAAAGAAAATTTAATTAACCCCGACCCCCTCGGCTTTTTAATTCGGCCGCATGCCGACGAGCGCGACCCTCTCCTCTATATTTCTTTTTTTGAGCCCTGTGATGAATTTATGTGCGTTTTTGATGGTCCATTATTCGCCGCGGGAGCTAAAACTCCGAGCTGCGAAACGAGTTTTTCCGAATCGGCTGTTGAGCTCGTTGACGGTGGATTTGTTTGCTTGTAAGCGAATTGAAATTTTTAACCGCTTATTTTGTATTGTCGATCGAATTTGCACAAATTTTTAGGTGCACGATTGACGCGGGTTTTATTAGTAATAAAGAAGTGATGAAAAATTAGCCAATTTGGTTAACCATTAAACTATGGATTGCAATATAATATGCGATTTTACAATTAAACTTTTCCAATTTCTTTCATTTTCAATAATCTTTTTGACTTCTTAATTAACCCCTTTCCCGATTAGACTCGTTAACAGGACGATTGTCAAGGCGAGTCTCGCCTAACGCCGAGTTATTACCGAAGCGATTAACTTTCGGGAAATTAATCCGACAGCGAAAACTGAGGTGCAGTTCCTAAAATAATAATTACGACCGGGATATAAAGCGGGCGCATAAAAGGAAAGGAAGAGTCGCGCGTCGCGACGGATTAAAGTAGAATGGACCGACGTCGTCGTCGACGACGACGCCGCTGGCGCATTGTCCTTAGAAGCGGGCCTTTAATTACCATAAATCTTATCGGGACTCGCCGATTAGCAGGAAAAATAGAGAGATAGTTTATATTCGCTCATGGAGATTTCTGTAATGGAACCAGAGAAAATTAATTACCCACTGTCCGAATATGAGGAATCCTCTATGACGTCGCTTGCAGACTCTAATTAAGATTCTCTATTCAAGATTTATTTTGGATGTTTTTCGTTTTTTCATTTTTTAATGATAATTATAATATTGATAGTTAATTATTGTAGGTCTGTTTATTGGAATTCAACGATGACATTTTTACACTTTATTAAAGACTACTAAATTTTCCACAAAATTATTGGTTTATTCTAAAAATAATAATGTTGGAAGGGTTTAGAAAATATTTTTAAAAGAACTAATACTTTCAAGGTAAGTCGTTTTTTCATTTTTTAATGATAATAATCATTTAGAGTCAATTATTCTAGGTCTAATTATTATTAGAATTTAATTCAATGATAGCATTTTTACACGTTTAAGATAATTTAATTTTCCACAAAATTATTGGCTTATTCCAAAAATAACAATATTGACAGGGTTTAGAAGATATTTTGAACAGAACTAATACTCGCAAGCTAATTGTCAAGCAAAAAATTTGTTTAAATATTAACAAATAAAACAAGCGTTGCGCCTATAAAAAGAGTTCTTCAAACTCAATTAAAAGAAGGCGCCGAAACTAAAATCAACATTGAGCGCATGCATATATACAGGAAGACGCGAGAGAGAGAAAGAGAGATACGCAAAAAACTAAAAGAAGGGTAATGAAGAAGGAAATTGAAGGCGAGCGCGCTCGCGCATCGCTATCTTTAATTCGCAGTTTCATTATACGCTTGACTAACGTGACTCACGTTTCTCTCGGGGCGCGAATGAGGAGACGAAGGCCCACCTACAGTCATTATCAAAATAGCGCCGTTCGATATTTGCGAAATCCTCCTTCGGAGGCTTATTTACACTCGCCAGAATTTAATGAACGCTCGTTTTCCCAAATGCCGCGTGTAATTGTGTATTCGCATTGCGCCCTCGTAGAATATGCCCGCGCATATTAGATGGAAATTAGAAACGAAAATTTATGTTCCCGCGCGGCGCGTCGGCCGCGGCGCGTTATAGGTTATGTTGCAACGTTTTTAATTCGAAAAGCGTATCGGGTTTACTTTTCAAGGAGAGATGCTAATTATATCGAACGCCGCGGCAAAAAGCCGTTTAATTAAACTTTGTTTTTTTTCTGTAATCGCGCACAATAGCGCATAAAGGCCTCGGCAAGTATAAATAAAGCTAAAGCGTAATAACTAACGCGCATTAAAATCCGAGAATAGCCCGGGTGAAATTAATGAAAGTCACGTAGACGAACACACACGCGAGCGCACGGAAACAAAGCCGCGTCGCGTGTATACATGTATACGTAGATACATGCATATATATACGTGTATACGTAATTTTCTTGAGTCCCGCGCATTTTTCTCCTCGTCGCGGGAGCTCGACCTAACCTCACTTCGTCTCGGTGCTTCTCCTCGAGTCCGATAATTAGAATGGCTAGACGCGCGCTATACACCCCGTTTTAATTGAGTCTCCTCGTCGTTGTCGTCGACGTTGTCCTCGGTTCCACATGAAATTGGCTGCCGCCGCTGCTTCGGAGAAGCGCACGCGTGACGTGCACGCGCGCGGCTCTCGTCGAGCGGCTGGTGTATTGCATTGTTGCTATCTACCGGCTTGCCGGTGGGTGGCTGTGTGCACGCCGGTACGTCACGAGCTGCGTTAATCGGAGGCACATGTCGAGAAAGTCGGAGGGAGTCGAGAATCCGGGATAATGAAGGAGCGCCGGGGGAGGGGAAAGATGAAACAATAGAACCTACGCACCCGAAATTCCCGGCAACAGTGGACTCGATCGAGTGTTTCAATTATCAGCTACTGGATCATTTTGTTGCAGCCAGAATCGTTGTTTAGAAAAATTTAGGGAACTGTAAAAGCTTAAGTTAATTATTTGATAGTTTAAGTTCTGTCGCTAGATGGCGCGCACTTGAACAGTGTACACCCGCAAGTAGAATTAAGTATAACAGAAAAGTGAAACACGGAAAGTCGAAATTATTGGTCACTGCTGTCAAAATATCATTATTATACATAAAATTTATAAAAAAATCTACCGACATTTCGGCTCCCTTCGGAAAACTAAAACAGTTACTTTACAATTTGAAAAAATTTACGTTATACGCGAATCAAATGATGCTGCACGTCACTCTTCTGCCCATTAAAAACTGGTCAGTTTTTGGTCAAAATGAAAACGATCTATTAAGAAAAACCATCGCCAAGAAGAAGCCAAGAACGAAAGAGAAGCAAGGGCATGGACCCGATAGCGGGTCCAGTTATGGTTATCTAGCATATTGCACATTATATGCGCATGTACAAAGAGAGAGAGAGAGGGAGAGCGCGCGGCCGGCTGCAGACGTCCGGGCGATGTTCGTCGAATAATTAACGCCCGGCGAGGCTGTCGACAAATATTTTTTTTAATTAACCCGGAGCTGCAGCGTAAGCGAGCTTCGCGCCGCCGCCGGCCGCCGAGCGATGACTTTTATTTTCTTAAACGTCCGTGGCGGCCGCGCGCCGCGTATACGTACGATGGCCTGTCTATTTTACAAAGGAATATGAATTTTCTCATTTTGCCCTGGGAAATTTGCATTTAATTGAATATAAAGAGGACGCGTGAATTTTGATTGCGAATATGGCTTCATATCGCGCCCGAGAGCTCCGGCGTTTCCTTTTTTCTCCCCCCGAGCTTCTGTGTTTAAGGAGTGTCCGGCAAAGATTACCCCCATCGGTATTTGTATTAATTTTAACGGTAATCCAAGGATTCTCAGCCTTCCGTCCAGCGAAGGTGAGAAATTTGTAATTAAAAATCATTATTTTAAGCGTAAGAATATGAAAAATAATTTGTACAAAGCTATAACAATCTTTTTGGTTATAAAGTAAATTATACTATTTTAACTCTTACTCGTTGGAAAATAAGAGTTACGATACTTTACTCTAATTGTAATGGTTTAAATTAACTTACAAAGTCGCAGATGAAAGAATAACTTATACGAATGTGCTTTTACACAAAGTTTATGTACTGTCTTTATTATAGACTGAAATTAGCCCGAGTATATTTTCAGAAAATTGGGTTAATGCGCCGTACTTCCTAATTGGATCTGTATACCTTTTAAAAGTCTGCTAAATTTATTTTTGAATACTGTTTATGTGAGCCGAATGTAATTGGAATACGTCCAGTGTATATTAAAGTTTAATAACGATAATTATTATTGAGCAATGTTATTCTTGCCAATTTTCAATTAAAAACGACAGCACCATCAAAAGGCGAGATTAATGTTAACCGACTGTTCGGCAAACACTCAAAGAAGAACTCTAATTGGAACAAGAACTTCTTTCATTATATTATGCCCTTATTTATTTTAACCATAAAGCACATTTTTTAATTAGCTTGAATTTATCCACTGGACCCTTTAATAAAGTAATTATTTAATTAAAAATAGAGTAATTAGAAAAAGGATTTGATCATCGATCACCGCTTGCTTTTTGCAAACTAACGAGTAAGAAAAAGGTATATCAATAGAGGCTTTTTAACGCGTCGTCGTGGAAGGGGGAGTATCGCGTATACAATTAAAGCATTAGCGGAATGCAATAACCAGGAAACCTCGGGCTCGTCGCGCGCCGGCAAAATTGCTCCTTTATAATATACGAAAAGGCGAGGAAGACAAAAGAAGAAAGTAAAGGAAGGACGGGCGACGCGCACAATTAGAAAACACGAATAAGGTGACGAGGCAATATCCGCCTTATTTTCGCGGCGTCGGCGCGCGCGCACACACTTATACACGCCGCGCATACACAGACAGGTATAACCGCGCGAGCGCGGAACTCAATATAAAGAAGAAAATAGGAGGAGGAGGAGGAGGAAGGCGGGCGTCGGTAATTGCAAAATTAGCAAAAACAATTTATCGTTTAATCTCGCCTTTCGCCGCGGGCTCGCCTTCTTTTTCTCTCCCTCTTTCTCATCTTGGAGACGCGCCGATGCTTACCGCCCACACGCCTCTCTCTCTCTCTCTCTCTCTCTCTCTCTCAGATAAAATGCCCGGGTAATAAAAATCTTATAATTACTTTTTACTTCCGTTCGGGAAAATTTTAATTAAACCTAAGAATTTTCCTTTAACGAGAAATGACCCGACGGCGGTCGGTTAGCGCTGCGAGGCAAGAAAAAGGGAAGACGCGCTGCTAAGTCGCAGTGTGTGTCTGTGTGTGTGCGCGAGAGGATTTTATGGAAGCCGAGGAGTGCGACTGAGGAGGAGGAAAATCGATGAATCGATTTGTCTCGCGATTAATCGAACCTGTCGCCAGGATTTGATTGATCGAGTGGCCAGACGATGTGTAATATATGTAAGTATGATTAAGTGCGTCTGCGAGGAGCGTTTTAGCTCTCCACACTTGCAATTTTAGAGTCGTTTGAAACTGCCTACTGTTTAATTATTTTTGAATGGTCTAAATTTAAAGAATTCAACAAATAATGTAGCCGCAAAGAATAATTTTGTAAGATCTATACTGTGAAAATTATTTTAAAAAATTTTAAAAGTTATACATCTGATAGAATAAATGACAACACTTATCAGAAATTCTTCTAACTTACAATTTTAGTCTCAGCAACTTACAGCAATGATTGTTTTACAAAAGAATAAAAAAATAACCAGTTCCACGTAAATGAAATTCTTTGCAAATTACAATTGCTTTCCTCAAAACTTTAATAAATACAAATCTCCACCTCTTTCCTTGATTGCTCCCTGTAAATGCAAATATAAAATCCGTTATTTAAAGTCAGCTTTCAATCGCTCTCATCGCTCAAAGTTTTAAACCGGCGCGCACAAATCCATCGAGCAGCGCCGCCCGGCATACCGAGCAATCATCGTCAGAGTGCGCATCGAGTACCGGCGTATATATTTTAAGAATATAACGCGCGCGGAGGCACAAACGGCAGCCGTGACGCGAGCAAAAGAAGTGGCTATACACTCCCGCGGCGCAGCGGGGAAATCCACCTCGCGCCGGCATAATTTACTTCAATTTCGTAACGAGCGAGCAAACGAACGCGCGCGGCGAACGGCGCGATTTACGAGGTGCACTCCGCAGCGCGCGCAAAAACGCCGCGCGTATCGTCACGGCAATAAGCCGCTAATTTACGCCGGCGATTTATCAATTTGCACGCGAGAGCAGCGCCGCAATCAGCCTCTTTCTCTCCGCGCGCCGATGCTCTCTTTTCCTCTCCGCTCGTCCGGCTGGCGCTGATTGTCGCCGACGACGGAAAAACCGCGCGGCTTCCGATCTTTTGCGAAGCTGTCGCTGATTTCTCTTCACGGCGGAAGAGGCCTCGTTTGGGCGCGGAAGGATTAGAAGCGGAGAAGAGAATCTAGAGTTTTTTCTGACGTAGACTGCATTTTGAATGTCACTGCTTTCGTTTTCTCTGAGTTTAAAGTATAAAAAAAGCCTTTTGGGTTTCCTGGAAATGGGAAATCAATGCAGGATTTCAGGACGGATTCGCTCTCATGCCATGTACGAGAAGACATTAAGTTACAAATTTAGCAAAGGAGAACTATTAACCTGCAAACATTTGAATTAGGTTTCCGAGTCAATAGCTAGAAAGCTTCTCCCCTACATCCTTATAGAAACCTCGTCGTTCAACACACTTGCAAAATAAATTTTTGCCGACTCACCGTAAAAAAAAAATCAAATTCACTTTATTCCCCGGCTAATTTACCGCAACGAATTCGAAATGCCTTTCGCACTCGATAAAATAGCAAAAATCATCGTCTTTTTACTCGCGCACACTAAATTATGCTAACGTTTCAATAAAGCTACCGCTACCATATTCGCGCTAAAGCGCGAAATAACGCCCGATTATTACCCGGAAAATTTACAATACTCGCACGCATCATTTATTCGGAATTTCCACGAGCGAAATATACTCGCCGACCTGGCCGAGGCGAACACGAGCGAGCCCAATTACTCTCCGCAACACTCTTTTTCATACGTAATCCCCCCCACCCCCCTTTCCGCCCAACAAATTAGCACGTCGAAACTTGCCTCGATCGGCGCAAGATGAGGCGCAGATAAGACGCGCCAGCCTGCAGCGGCAGCAATACAAACGCGACAGAAGAAGTCGGAGCCGACGAGCTAATTAGGCGTAATGAGATGCACGCGCGCCCGGGGAGGATTAACGCAGGCGTGATTAATATCAGCCGGGGGTCATTATCGCGCGAGTCGCGGCCTCAAAGGCGCGTAAGCCGGGGCAGGGAAAGGGATCCAATTAGAAATAGAATCGTTAAAAACAGCTCTTTTGATGTACACACGGCGCCTTTTTTTTGCCGCGCGCCCGGAATAATTACGCGAGCTCTTTCTCCCCGATTGTGTTTGTGCCTCGTGAAAAGGGCTTGTTTTCGTTTTTATAATTGCGGATCGAGGGAGGGAGAGGGGGGAGGGGGGCTTTGAATGGGTAATGGCGATTTTGCGGCATAATGAGCGAATTGCCATTTTTCAGCGCCCCGGTGATTAATCGCCGAGTTTTTGAGTGCGCACGAACACGCGCCGGAGCCGAGAGAGAGCTCGGCTCGTTCGTATATACGCGATGCTTATCGTATAATGAATCGAACGCGTCGCCGGCTTGTATGAAGCTGGCACACAATGCTCCGAGGAGTGAGCTTTCTCTCTCCCTTCGATTGCGGTTTTTCTGCCTCTTGTGCCGGGTTATTATTCAATAGTACATATAATAATGTGTGTTTGTACGAATGTCTGCTTTCATTTTGTTTTTTGTTATGCGAGTATTCTTTAGTTAAGATATTATGATTCACCTGAAAAAGTAATGGCATGTTTTTTTTTTGTTTTAATCATAACTTTTTTCATTACCATTACAATATTTTTGTTCAGAATAAAGTATGTCAAAACAATGGAAAAAGTAACTCCTTGCATTGAACAAAATTATACTGTTTAAATAAATGTTTAGGAATAAACGAATCGTGCGCGATAATTGCAAAAATTCCTTCTTCTGTGAAGCTAATCAATTTTCCGATCGAAAAGAACTCTCGATTTCTTTCATGATCCCGTTAAAGCAGCCTGGGCAAATACTCATTAAAAAAGAAAGAATAACAGAAAGCCGTCAAAGTAAATGCGTAGAACGCAATTACAAGTCGGCGCTCGCCGAAAATCGCGCTCGAAATTGAAAAATGATAAAATCGCGCGGCTCCACTCTCCGCTCTGCGCGCTCCGATGGCTCCTCGATAATTTGTAAAATTCGATTTCACGGTCACCCACTGCACGTGGCGACTCCCTTTCTCCCTGCCTCTTTCTCTCTCTCTCTCTCTCTCGCACCCACGGCGACTCGAGTCAAGCCAAAAACGGCCGGGAACCCCGGCGAAATTATATTTGATTCTAATCTAGCAAATGGGACGGCAGTGCCGTCTATTTATTTACACTTCGCTTCCTCTCTCTCTCCGCTTTTTCCTCTCCGGCTTTCTTTTTCGGTCATGCCTCAGTCTCGAGGGCGCGGAATCAATTTTTATTAGCGGCGAATCGCGAATCCCATTATCGTGACTACCTCTCGGACTTTTCGCATTTCGCGGGAGAGGCAGTCAATTTAATGAAGTATATATACGCGCGCGCGTGTGTGTGTGTGTGTGTGCGTCGGTGAGAGGCAAAAAATTTATGCGCGGGTTACGATCGATCGCAATCCGAATAATTGATCGTATCGGCGGATTGCTCTGCGAGAAGAAGTAATATCCGCGGAATGAGATTGCGGCGAACGGATACGTTTAAGTTTGCCGTATTAATGGAGATTATATTTCCGAATTTAATTTCTTAAGGAGACCTTGTGTCTAGCTTCCCTTGCTCGGATCATTTTCCTTCTGCTTTTATCGGGATTAACGGATATTGGAATTTTAATTCAATCTCTCGATAAAAATTTTCGCAAACACGTTTAAATAATAATTTATATAAAGCCCCCCCCCCCCCACCCACCCACCGTACTCCCCCACGGTTCCAATCAATCGCCCACCTCCACTGCGCATCCGGTATAAAAATGTCGCACCCTTAAAAGTCACTTTCATCCTTCCGAGAAAAGCGAGACGAATGTCCAATCGCAAAAAGGGTCAGAACGCCGGCGGGGAGGAAGGAGAAGCGCCGGAATTTAACGTTCTCGGGATGAAACTTTAATATCACTCTCGCGCTGACCCGTCGCCCCGCTTACCCCCCTTTCCCCTCTCTCCACCGCTTCCGCCGCTAGTATTTTCGCAAATGCGCGCGTGCCTCTACTCCCTCGACGCGCGGAGCGCCGAGTGTATGGATTTCCGAGACGGGGTATAAGTGTGTATTGGATGAATTAGGAAGGGGAGGGTGGGGGGGCATCGATGAAATTGGGATGGCCGGCTCCGCTGAGAAATGAGATCTCGGCCTGATAAAGCTGCCTGTTGACTTTGATACTTATTGCGTTTGTTTCGGGTAAGCTTGTACTTTGGTGATCTCAGCCGATGTGGTAAATATAGTATCTTTGTTGCGAGTTTAGAAAGTTAATGGTATTGGTTTTAAACAATGAGAGTTTTTAAAAATCGCGAAATTGAAGCCTTTAATCGATAAAGAAATGATCAAACCTGGAAGATAGAGTATAGCTGTACATATACGATCTGAACGAAGTGTATACCGAGGAGCCTCTTATTGAACTCGATATGCATCTACTTATGCATACTGGAAATATTGTTTAGATTATCTGGTTAACTTAGATCAGGTTTTTTTCAATATTTCCATCACTTAGCCGGCAAAACAAAAATGTTCAAATTTGCATTTTAATTTATCATAAATAAAGACTTAAAATGCACACGCCAATTTACTGCGTAAAAAAAGCATAACGTAAAAATTACAAAACGTATAATTTACAATCCTACATTTCTCTATAAAATCTATCACCCAGTTATTTAGACATTACATAATCCACCGCTCAAGCCCGCGTCGCGAATTAATTACTTTTCCAGCTGACAAGCAAAAGCGAGCTATTAGTTTAATGCAAGCCTTTCATCAATCTCGCCGTATAATTTTCTCAAATAAGCAGAGAAACAACCTCTCGGCGAAGCGCGCTTTTATTTACGTAGCTCGCCGGTGTAAGCCGTCCAATAAATTTCATTTTTGGACGCGCCAAGATACCCCAGGAATCCCACGTAAGAGAAAAGGATAGGTATAAGGGTTCGCCCGTCCTTGCGGCCGCTCCACGAATTGGATTTTTAATCGGTGGTCACTCGCCGGAAAATAGCCACTCGGAGCCTGCCAGGCCGCCGTCTATAAATGCTCGACCACTTGTTTTCCGCTCTCCACCCCCCACCCCACTCCTCTCCAGCAGCTTCTAACGAAGAAGTATCGGTCCCCTCGCGCGGCATCCGATCGGGCCGCTATTTTCGCGCTCGGCCGCTCGTTATTTCGTTAGCGAACTGGGCGCTAATTTAATGGGAATGCCAGAGGCGAGGGTCACCCGTCAGATGTAATGCAATTTCTTTCGATGACGGGGAGCGATGGGGCTTCGGGAACTTATATGAGAATTTGACTTTTGGCGGGGGGGAAGGAGGGGGATGCCGCTGATTGGAACTGGAAATTAATTGAAAGCTCATGTATTTTAATTGGAATTTTTGAAAGCATTTGCGAGGGGCATTATTTCGTTAAAAGCCGTGCCTTAGTCGTTTCGAGGATATGAATATTTTGTACAGGAAATTGATGTAATCTAGAGTAAGGATACTTTCGAAATCTATAGAAATTTTCGCCAGAATTGTCGCGTAAGCAGTGGCGTTATATACATATGAGATGTGTATTTGAAATACGCCGAAAAAGCAGCTCGTACAATCTCGATCGAATATTACTTTCGGGTCAATTCGTTCAATCATTCGGCAATCTAATGCACCGCGCTTTTTTTTTTATTAAATTTCAAGAAAGCGATATAAAATTACATAATTACAACGCTAGTCAATTTTAAGATTTCGCAATTCGGTGTTTAGTGGCAACAGCACACCACCGTTATTATCAATGTAAATATTTTCAATCGCAAGCCCCTTCTCAAAAGCTTGCCAGCCATAAAGTGTATTTACTGCGTCCACCGTAGAAAGCAGACAGGCTCGCGGTAGTCGAAAAATCTGAAAAACAATGACAGCAGCGAAACAGCAAAAGCCCCTCGAATTCAATTCCGATTGTAAATCGAGCGGACGCACGGCGACCGAAATCCCCGCTAATATCGTCCCCGAAAAATCGAAGGCAGCAGCAGCGGCAGCAGCAGGATCTTGCTATATATTTTTGGGCGCGCGATCGCAGCGCTTTTGCTATAATACATCAGTCAATAAATTCGCGGATCAAATTGCCCGGGCGCGATTCTCCGGTGGCGGCGACCTTCCTCCATCCTCCCCGGCATCTCTCTCTCTCTCTCTCTCTCTCTCTCTCTCTCTCTCGATACTTTTTCCATTTACCCGAAATTGATATTACTTTCGCGAGAGAGCCGAGAGCACAGAAAGCCGACGAGATTCATTTGGCTCTATAAATTTTTCTCGACGCCGCCCCTGGCCTTTTAGACGTATACACGATATATGTATATATATATATATGTATTCGTATGCGCATTAATTTATCAGGATCCTTTGCTCGGAGGAGAGAGCGAGAGAGAGAATCTTGCTGTCCTTCGAAAGGAGGGTGGCAAAGCGGACGCGTTTATCTGCTTTATTTATCAAGTGGGTCGCGATTCTTATTTCGGATGAAGCTCAAGTGTGCCTCGCGAATTTTTAATCGATCCTCCGGACGGAAGGGATTCGGGGAAGCCGTTATTGAGCCGCGGAATGCTTGCGGATTAATTATGCCGAGTTTGCCCTCGTTTTTAAGGATTCTTGCGCATTTGGCGGGTAAACTAGTAATTAATTAATTTTCAATGTAATATCTCTCTGTGGTTAAAGAATTTATAACAAGAGCACCATAATGCCGATAAATAATGAATGAATATATATTTAATAAAAACAGATATAAAGTACTATCTACCTTAGAAGAGACTATTACTTAGCTGACAGACTCGTAAATCAGTGTAAGGGATGGGACTCGGAGCTTCATCAGATAAGCCTACAAGTCGGGCCAATAATGTAATGGCCTACACGTTTAGCACATATTATACGCATGAAATATATACTTCCCACTGAAAACGCCTTCCTAATCAGTTTGCACGAATTTTTCCGCCATCAGTAAGAAGAAATCCGCGCCCCGACCGTTCAAAAATCCCCAGCACCCGTCCGTCTTTCTCCGCAGCTGGCCGCGACGAAAAAAGAAAGCAAACTAACTGCCATATAAATAGCCGCCCGCGGAAACGTACACTCGGCGCTGCCCCTGCCGCGGGGCCCCTTAATTGCACTTGCTCACGCAGCCGCGCGCGTCGCCTACGTCGTCCGAGCGTAAATTAACGCGTCGATATCGCATTGATAATCGGTGTGTGCAGGGCGGCGCGTCCTCCGCGGCCGGAGAGCGCCTCGGCCGTCTTTCGGTTTCATTGCGCCGCGTCGCGCGGCTCTCTCGTCCGCTGCCGTCGACACTTTTACGCGCTTGACAAATGACGGGGAGACGTGCCGGTAATGCGCGCGCGACGAGGAAGAGCCGCTGAGCGAGGGATCACGGCTGCGCGAGAGCGCCTCTGGATTGTATTTGCGGAGGAAATTAAGAGGAGAGAGCTGACGGAGGAGAGAATTTTGACTCTGGCTATTTTTGGAGGTGTCGACTGATTTTTCGAGATTCTTGACCCTTGGTTAATTGTATTATATACTTTTGGAAAAATTTGCTGTTTGCTAGTTTAATTTAATTATGTTCCGAGGTATTCCAAGTTATGTATAAATTCAAAGGCATACCAGAAAATTTTAACTCATATTAAACAAATTTTATTATCTTTTTCGTCACAAATATTACATGGTTTTTATTTTAAAATTTAAATTATTAGAATTTTCTATCAAGAAGATTACAAGCTAATGCGACGTAATCCAAAACATTCAATTGAATAAATGAAAAATCCTTCCAAGTGCTTTTATGCCTCTAATAATAGAATAAATCTGGAAAATGCAGCTTGGTTGAATCATCACTTCGTTCGAATTTACTTTTTCAAATTAAAAATGCCATTAAAATTTTCGCGGGGCTTAAAATAATAATCCCTTGTAAATTTAAAAGCGCATAAAACTAAATGAAAGGTTGGAAATGAAATGAGAAAAATGAAGAAAAAAAGAGGGGGGGGGGGAAACGTCCTAATTGCTGAGATATGCATGAAGAGCGCACTTGCGTAACTTGCTGAAAGACGCCAAGGCGAAATTCTGAAAAAGAGACGGAAAGTGAGAGAGACATGTGGATGCGAGCGTACGCGCTTAAGGTCATTACGAATCCATTAAGCGATAGGCTAAATGTAGAAGATGAGTAATTACTTCGAGTTAATTATCCAGCACATTTTGATGAGTGAATCAACGAAAATTTCATTCGAGTAAGTAAGTACGTAAGTGTACGGGGGGGGCTGAAAGGCTTGGCAACGGATCGAAATAATTATTTCAGCTTTTCCTCCCCCGCTCGATTATTGGATTTGTTCGGAATTGAAAATAACCACGTGATAAAAAATTTAATACTTCGCGTAAAGCGCTGTCCAGTGATTTATTTATAAATGAACGAAAATTTAAAGAATATTTGGGAAATTAAAAGCGATTCAATGGTACTCGTAAAAAGGTTTGATTAAAAAATTTATATTAAATTAACACTCTTAATTGCTCGACGTGAAATAAATATTGCCAATTAAACGTCGACCACTTTTTTATTATAAAGCCTTTAAAACCTTCGAATTGAAATCGTAATTAACGCTGAAGCCGAGTCCGTTTGAACAAACTGCAGTGTTCTCCAAGAATAAACAGTCCTAAATAGCCCTGACAAAGTTTCTTGGCAATTTTTTTCTTTTCACTGCGCAGGATTTCTCGCATAATTTGAGCTTTCAAAGTCAATCTGTCAGATACCAAGCCGAGTTGTAAAATTTTGAAAACCTTATTATCGAAAACAGGATCCTCTCCCGACCGATGACTCGATTAAACCAGAATTATTCGCGGTGCACTAATCAGCGAGGTGTGGGCGCCTTCTCGCATCGAAAAAGCGGCCGGCCGAGAGATAAAGACGGACAGAGACGGATGTGGAGCATAGAGAGAGAGAGAGAGAGGCGGCGACGCTGGGCTGCCGCCTCTAATGTGATTGGTTTACTGCTCCCAGCAGCGTGCCGTGGAGTAGAGAGAGGAAAGCAAGACTTATACCCGCTCGCGCGCGCGCCCGCCGGTAAAATGGAATTAGCTTTTCGCAATTTCGCGCAGTCCATCGTTCTAAGTGGGCGAAAAGCTCTGGTCCTCCCCCCTCCCTCTCTCTCTTTATCTTTTCTCTGTCTTTTCTTTTGCCTCACCCCTCCAAGGCCGGGGGCCGCTGCTAGAACACAGAGATTTAGTGTTTGGAAATAATTGCTGCGTTCTGATGCTCATTAGTGGGAAAGCTCTTAAGTTATTAGGTCGGTCTTTGAAATTAGCTCTTCGAACTTGCGTTGATATCGCCAAAATTCATTGTACACGTTGAAAAATAAAGTAACGACGAACAAAAGTGTTTAAAGCTTTCGAAACTATATACGATTCCAATTAACATAACAGTGTCTTCGTGCACGTCCAGTGCCGCCGTCCCAAAAAGCGACCTCGCTCGAACCATCCCGTCTTCATCAAGAGCCACCGCCGTAAATCATTCCATTACTCTTTACGCATTGTCATTGGACATGCACTCAGAAGTAAGCCGGCGCATAAATAAACCTTTATCAGCCCCGAGCTCCCGCTCCTCCTCGCCGCCGCGCGCTGCCCAGACAGATTTCTTTCTTGGCCGCACTCCCACGTGCGGAAAAGCGCCGCGCTCGCTTGACCGGGTTCGCTCGAGCTTTCGCTAAAACCTCCTCCGCGCGCGCGGGCTTTGATAATTGATTATGCATGCCGGGGGCCGCGGCGCACGAATGATATACACGGGCGCACGCAAGAAATACGGGATATGACATTTTTATTAAGGACCGCCGCCGCGGCCAGACGCTCCGAGTGATGAATGAATTGATGCAATTTCAAGCTCTCTCGCTCTCTCGGGGCTTTATCTCGAATCGAGGGAGAAGAGCTATTTTCAAAATTAACGGCCAGCCGAGATATTACGGAAATGGATCCGTCGCGGTTAATCTATTCAGGGCGCTTCGTTCGATTGTTTTCGTTTTGTTCTCGAAGTGTATATAGGCAAAAAAAAACACATGGGGACAGTAGGAGACGAAGCATTTCATTTCGAAGGTTCGATTGATTTACCTCCAGCCGCGGCATCGTGCTTTTCTCGATGGGAGGGATTCAACAAATTACGGAAAAACAATCTGTTCTGCTGTTCCCTCTCCTTTTCCCTTTACCGCCCTCTCGCGCTCTTTTCACTTTCTATCGGACTCCCACCCACCTACCTTGATTGTTTTTTACTTTATATCAATCTCGCTTTCCTTCCTTTCCTACGGATAAACTAAATTTATTCAGCGATGTGAAATATATTTATATTTTCTTGTCGGAATTTTAGATAAAAATTTCTTGCCAACTCACGGCTTTTTCCCTCTGTACTTGAGGCGAACATGACAATTTTCCTTGAACTTACCTGAAACAAAAATTAAATAAAAAAATTGTGATTGAAATGAAAACTGGTGAAAAATTATTTTTAAAAGTAACGTTTACACTGCTTCAAATAATAATAATTAATTATGCTTTCAAGCGTAAACAGTGGTAAAAAGGAATCGTGTACGGAAAAAAACAGAAGGATTTAATTATAATTACAATTGTACAATAAAAGAAATTTATATCAGGAATAAAGATCGAAGAAGAGTTGCGTTAAATGGAAATGATGGAATTTGCGAAAATAAAAGAAATCTTGTTATGCGATATTTTATTGAAATGTACTTTACGATATCGCATCGAATAATTATTCGATCTGCTTCGTATAAAGGAATGAAATTTCTGCGTAATTGAGATTTTAATTAAAATGTTTAATTAAAATTAGTCGACATATTTTTTTCTTTTTTTAAATTAACCAATGTTTATACATCATAAATTCATCAATTTGCCTAATAAAATTATGTACATTTTTAATCAACAACAGCGTTTACAAATTGACTATTCAATTTCCTTCCGAAATAAGAAAATTCAAAACTACTTTCGACCAAAAGTAAAGATTTAATAAATCGAAGCAGCACTCGCAAAAGCTCCCCGCGTCAAGACGCGACGCAGATTCATTTCGCTCCTATATTGAAAACAAAACGCCTTAGCGAAATCCGCGTCAGGCGACAGTCGGCAGCAGCAGCAGCAGCAGCCCCATCGAATCAGCGTCGTCTCGAAGAGAAAGAGCCTCGCGGCTGATCTGGCGGAGCGCTTTTTCGAGGAGAGAGAGAGAGAGAGGGCGAGGAGCTTGCACAGGCAATGGGTGCATCGATCTCCGGCTGCGTTATTATAGCGGCGCCGTTACGTACACACAGACTCGCGCGGCGGGCACGTAGACGCCACATACGCTTCTCGGGGATTTAAGAGTGAGCGAGACGGAGCTACGAGGTAAATAGGACTCCTGGCCGTTCTGCCGTAAAATTGTATGTGAAATTGTGCCATGCGTCTTGGGCGAATTGAATTGCCGGTAACGACACTGATTTTATTGCTTGTTTCGCCCCGCGCCTGCGCATATACATACGTGACTCGACTCGGCTCTCTCTTCCTCTCTCTTTGTCGCGGAGCGTCTTTGTCTTGCACGTACGCCTTTATAGGGGGGGAAATCGCGAGCGAGCGAGCGCGTAAGCGGTTACTGCCGATTTCAAGTATTTTACGGATCGACGATTTCGTTTAATTTAATGCGAGGGCTTCCGACCTCCCACCGTTCCCTTGATTTGTTTAGCGAATTGCACAGCTATGCGAATGCCCCGCGTTAATTGCTCCGTTGCCGGTGATTTTTTTCGGCGGATAATAATGATTATTGTCGCTTTTGGGATGTAAATATTATTTGCATCTGATTTTCAAATGAGCATATCGGATCCTTATAAAAACTAATCATTAAAAATTTCTGTATTTACTAATCCAAATAATATTTTTCAAGAACATGAGCGCATCAAGTGACGTAAAAACCTTTAAAAACTTTAAAAGCTATGTAAAGGAGATCATTATAGCACAAAGCTAATTCCGTAGGAATTCAATTATTCCCCGAAGCCGTAAGTAATGACACACGATGCCCTTTAATGCCTACGTAATTGCAATAATTAGTCCGGGAATAGCAATTACTGCTGGCACAATCACCGAGCTAATTAACGAAAGCTCCTACATTTTAATACCCGCTGGCCGTCTAATTAAAAATTCCGTACCCTCCGACTGACTTAATTTTCCGAAAGACAACCGCCTGCTCATTTTCCGCCAACAGTCCCCGAAAAACGTCGGTCCGCCGGTCGAAAAAAAAAAAAAAAGAGCGGCCTTGAGCCTCTCGGCGCGCTTTGATTACGTTCTAATTGCGCGGGGCGCAAAATCAATGTAATCACTCAATCACGTAAATTACACTCTCAAACAAAACAATCGGGGCGCGCCGTAGGAATCAGCGTAATTGTCGCGCTCGCGCGCCGCGTCCGATCCCCGGGCATTCAAGCAATCCGAGCGCCGCTCGCTGAAATTAACAAGGTCCATTAACGGGATGGACACGCGGCGAGAACGAGAAATATAATCAGCGCAAAATTTGATCGACGCGAAAGTCCGAGGGCGCCAATAAAAAAAAAAACCAGTGGATAAACAGTCGCGCGCAGCTGCACCTACGCTTGGGTAATTTCGCATTGGGGCAATTTGTTTCTTTTTGGTAATTTTAGTGGATTACGAATAGGAATTTATTGTAGGCGTATAAAAGCTTTTAATATCGCAATCCTTCAAAATATTTACTGAGGATCTTAATTAATCTTAAAACTTGAGGTTTATAAAAAAAATTGAATACATAGAATTTTTATTGAATGCTAATTATAAAATAAAATAAAAAAGGTACCTTAAAAAGTTAACGTCCAAAATAAATTGAACACACTACAAAGATGTAAAATTTTGAAAAACGATCTTTCGCAAAGATAAAATTGGGCAAGGAGAAAAATTACGATAAATACTAAAATTTGATAGAACTATATTAATTTTTACCAGAGTTCTATCAAATTCTAGTATATATTATAGTAATTTTTCTGGATAGTGCAAGTTTGTCCTTCGATTAGGATAGAGTACTATACTAATTTTTAATAAGGCATATTTTTCTCCGTGTACAATAAATTTTTTCGCAAACTCCCAGACAGATTCGCATCCGTCATTAAGCCCCCTAAAAGGCAGGGGAGGAACTCGCCTCCCTCACCCCCCCCCCCATTTCTCCCTAAATAATCCACACGCGCGTCGGCATCTATAACCAAAATCGCCGCGGGGGCTTCGCTCACTCGCGCTCGCGGCATATCGGCCGCCTATATCAAAGTTCAATTAAACGATCGAACTAATTAATCTATTAAATTATTCAGGGCCGTCGCGGGGGCCCTCGGCGCGCGGAGCCGCGCCAGGCGCGGCTGCCAGTTATAAATATCGATGAATCGATTACCGGAAGGGGGCAGGAGTGAGAGATTTGTCGATTAATAGAACTCTCGCGGGGGTGGCCCCCCGGATCGATGAGCCCCGGCCGTTTAAAGCAATGCCCGCGACTTATGCAATTGATAACGTAATCACTCTGATTTCGTTTCGTCGCCCAGCGAGTTTATGCGGTTACTGCGGCCCGCTCTGATATACGCCGCTCCGTGTTGTTTTTGTCGTACTTCGCACTGAACTTTGCGACAGCCGCGGGATGTACTTGGTGAAATTTTTGGATGGATTGCTGCTGGGTGATGCGTCCTTATTGAGAATAGGTTATGAATTACAAATAGCTGTATAAACTTGACAACTGATATGAATGATGTTAATTTATGTCGTTGAAGGGTAATTGTAATTGTGTACTAAGTACTTGACAGAAACAACAAATTATTAAATTAGTTTAGTATTGTACTCGATAGTTCTGAGATCTAAAAGGCTCTTCAGATTAATTGGATTCGATAAATTATGAAAGATTTATTCCATCACATAGATGTATCTGAAATGGTATTCAATTCTTTTTTTTCACCACATATTTTTAATGAATGTTGGAATCAAAATAAAATGAGCGCAGTCCAGCAGATGGACAGCACTTATAATTACGAAATCTCATTAACTTTTTCAATTTTTTAATGAAATATGCGCATAACAAAAATTTCACATTGAATATATAACACGCCAGAGGATTTATGAAAAGTAATAAATATTTAAAATCACGTACCATTAAGATTTAATATGTACTTAAACATAATTAAATTTATTAATTAACTCGCTTTTCTTCAAAACGACAAATTTATGCGCATTCTTTCCGGCGAAACAAATTAATTAAAATTTATTAAAAGCACAACTTACTCATTTAATTTATTAAACGCTCTCCATAAAATTTCAGAAAAAAAGAAAATAATTAATCACTCGCCACGGAAGAATGCATAATTTTCAACGAATCCCTGCGTATAGCCGTCGTCCAAATTGAACCTATCAAAACCAGATATCAAAGACAACGACCGCAATTCCAACGGCTTCCGATTAGTTTAATCGGAAAATGAAATCCCCCCCTCCGTCCGGCGCCTAAAAACAACGAAAAACCCCTAAAGAGGAAACCAATAAAGGAAAAAAAAAAAAAAAAATTGGTCGCCGAAGAAACAGGGCGCAGAGGCCTCGTCGCGCGCTTGTAAACCGAGGAGGGTTCGCGATCTCGATCGGGGCACGTTCGAAATTGCCCCGTCGACGCGTCGCCCAACTCGGCGCAATAATTAATTTCGGTAACGCGCAAGAATTTAATAAGCGCGCCCGGCTGCGCACGCACTCTCATACCGCGCGCGATACGTATACACGTCGGGAGGGAGAGAGACGCGTGTAGGTTCAAACTGGGCCATTCGCCGATCGGTTTTGATGTGTAAGTATTATACGGGGGGGAGGGGTTATAGTGCACGGCTCGGGGCGCAGGCGTGGGGGAGTAGGAAGTGTGCGCGGGCGCGCCTGGAACCGTCCATAATTTGTATTCAATGATTTACCGGGGCTAATTGCAGAATGCAGCGAGGGGTAATATCGCTTTGCAGTTTACGCTGCCGGCGAGAGAGAGAGAGAGAGAGAGAGAGGAGGGTA
>UCOM01001833.1:0-34473 GCA_900474385.1 Ormyrus pomaceus
CCCCCAGCTTCCGCCCTCTCTTTCTCCCGCGCCGACATTCCTGCGGGGTCGACTGCTCGCTTTCAGATTTCCTTCCTCGCGCGTCTGTCTAGCGATATTCCCTCCGAGGAGTGTATCTCCCGTCGCCCAGAGCTTTCGCAGCTAGACAAACGTCGGGACGATGATTAACGCCGGTTTAAAGTTGAGAAAAGCTTTTTTATGGGAATTCCTTTTGATGCAGCGGGCTTTGAAAAGGCTGCCGGCTGTTCGCAAAACGGTTCGCAGCTTTTTCATTTAAAAACTTTTCGGACGAAAGAATTGCGATGTTTTTTTTTCACGCAACACGTTTCAATTATCTAATATAATCTATATTTTACCTTGCATAGATTTTTTTCAATAACCCACGAGCGAAACTCCCTCGGAAAGCTGACCTTTTTTTTTTTTTATTATTTACCATATTCCGACTATACCGTATTCCGACACCCGCTCCAGCACAGCCAACCCTATCGATACATAAATCCCCTCATAAAGCCCAAAAATAAAAGCCCCGCGGCAAAGTCATCGACTTGCTCCCCTCCTCCCCCTCGGCATCCCCCGCAAATCCATCCCTCTCGCGAGCTTAGCTCGCCGCGGCGCGCGCGGTTCGCTTGCCATAAAACTGACCCATTACACCGAGTGTACGCCGGGAGCTCGTAACGCACTCCGGGGGCTGCCGCTCGCCCCTAAAAGCAGCCTTTACAATCCGACGAGCTTAATTGGTTCGGGGAAGTACCCGCGGGGCATTCGCCCGGCACTGACAACTCCCGACAAATAATACGGCCGGGGATTTCGCGCGGACCCGGGAGTCTTAGAAGCGTGTGAGCGCGCGTCGCCAAAGGCTTTTCGTGCGCTCGGTCGCGGCGAATGATTAAATTTTTTTCCTGCCCAGCGCGACGACGCGGCCCCGAGAGCTTTGATGAGTTTCGCGCGACGAGCTTTTGAGAGCGTTTCGTTGTAGGGTCGCGCGCGCGTCCGATGTTCCCTCGTTTCGTCTTCGCTGACGTTTTGTCATTTCGCTGCGGGGACGCGACGTTGAGTTGGCATTTTTATTTGCGCCAATTTCAGTCGATTTTAAATGACCGCTTAATTCTTCGTCGCAAAATTTGCATTTAAATGTCTGACGGATTAAGGGAAAACAATAAGGCTTCATCTAAAACGCTGAATTTTTGAATGAATTTAAACGCTGTAAATTCTGCAATAGTTGGGAAACCGCATTAAAAGCCTTCCATGACAAAAGCCAAATTGCTAAATAAATTATTCACCCGCGGCCTAAATAACATAAGCAGCCTGTAGAATCATCCTAATTTAATGCATTCGTAACGAATTCCATAAGCCGCCCCTCCGTACTCCTGAAAAAGCGAGCAGCCGCGCTACAACCGCCACGACTAACTTCACGTCCGCGTTTAAAAAAATGCAGTCCATTAATTAGCGCATTAAGCGGCGCGCGGACTCGTAAAGACGAGATTCTCGGGCGTAGCCCCAGTTAAGATCGCACGCGCGCACGCGGAGTAAGCGCAAAGCCGATAGTTTGGAGTAAAGCGCCCGCAGGATGCACCTTACTTGCGGTGTGTGTACACGCGTTTACAGGGAGATTAGGGGCGAGAGACCGCGCGCGCCTCGCTCGAGAGCAATGGAGACGCGCCGGGTGTAGGTATACACGCGAGTACGCCGGAGAAATTACCCGAGGGAGCCCGAGGTCTATAAGCTCGAAAATGGGAGAGAGATCTGAGCGGGCCAGATATAGAAATTTCCCGGGGATTATGTAATTCCTGCGTTTTAAACGCTCTCGGCCCCCCGACGTAAAAGCCGCCCGAGCGAGCTGTAATTTCGGCGCGGGCGGCGATAATGCCTTGGATTCAGGTGGAAATCTATTTTGCGCTCTCGCGAAGTGTCCTCGGCTTTTTCCTTCGAATCGTCTTGTAAAATCTAACTTTAGAGTTTTATGTCCCACCAACCGTTAAACGCGCGTCAGTCAAGCTGCCTTTACTTGTTTATTACTTCCGGCAGAAAAAAATCTTGCATAAAAACTAACGAATTTACAGAATTTATATTTATGTTATAAGAAATCTCAAATAAACAAAACAATCCATTTTCAAAACCGAGGCGCGCTTCGCCCCGATAATTGTCCCGTTTCCCCAAAGCATCGAGCCTCGCGACAGCTAATTTGCCGCGATTCCCTATTATTCCCCGATGGAAATTTTGATTCAATCTGCGTCGGCGTAGTTACCTCTCTCGCGTGCATGCGAGAGAAAAGAGCGGCCGGAGCACATAAGCGGATACGACGTCGCCGGGGCCGTAAATCGCGCGAGCGCCGAGCGTCGAGCGTCTGATGTGGTATTTCCACGAGCGAGCGTTAATTAATAATTTAATCGAAGAGGCTCCAAAGGCTGCGCGCGCTCGCGAGCTAATTAAAATCGAGCCGAAGATGCCGCGCCGTCGAAAAAATAACGCCGACGGGGCTTCGTGCATTTGAAGTGTTTTGCGGAAGGTGTCGAGTTGAGCTATGCGTTTTTTTTTAACGTGTGAGACTTTTTTTGTAATTCAGGGGGCAAAGGGATGGCAGCTTTTGTGCGAATGACGGGTCTGTTAAAGGGGCTCCAGCGAGTACAGCCGAAGTCAAAGACAAACAAAAAAGAAACTTGCCTAACTAAAAGCACATATTTATGCTGAAAATTTTATAATTATTTTTAAAGTAATATTATATCATAGTACTGCAATTATGAAGTGTTTTTTCATTATTAAAATAAATAGTCATCAACTTGGTCTTTTCCTAACCAAAGAAAGAGCTAGAAGCTCTAGCTATGAATGCGCGAAAAAACATTAAATATCTCAAAATTTTCCACGACTACTGGGGTAAATAAGGATACCGTTGGATTCAGAAAATTTTTATTTATCAAAAATGCCATAGCTGACTTTCTGAACTCTCCGCGCTGGAGCCCCCTTAAAGGTGTACGGTTTCTTATTTTGAGTTAATTAATGTACAACTGATGTTTTTATTTTATAAAAGAATAATATTTGTAAAAGACGGTTTCATAATTAAAAGCAGTACCGAGCTTCACTGAAGCAGCGAGGATAACTTTTGGAGCTTTTATTAATTGAAAAATGAATCAGTTTCATTCGGCACTTTAATCTTCCTCTAAAAAGCCTTTTCTAGGGAGGAAGCAATAATTTCATCTCCCGCTTTATCGCCGGCAGCTGGCACAAGAACACCTCGAGAACATCTTAAATACAGCGGAAAGGTCTCAAAGGCTCGTCGAAGCAGCTCTCCAAAAATAAGTACATCTGCGCGCGGCTCGCTCGCGCCGGAAGACCCTTTTTCATCTGCGAAAGTAGACGACTCCGGGAAGCCCCGCAAAACCCGAGAAACTCTCTCTCCGTCTAGGTGGAAAAGTGTATGTCTGTGTGTGTGCGTGTGCGCGTGCGTTTCTCGTTTCCTTCGGAAAGGTGACGCCCGGGTTCGCGATGAAAGCCGCGCGCGCGCGAGGCGAGTAATCGGCCGTAGCGAAGAAAGTCCCGCTAATTGACGAAAAGGGGCGAGCGAGGCGCGCGCAGGGCTGAAGTGAAAAGACGGAGGGAGACAAAGGGGAGTTTTAGAGAGTTGATCCCGTCGGCGAGGCGAAAGCCCCGCGTAATCCCTCGTCAGGGGGCCGCACAGGAAAAAGCAAAGCCTTTCACTCGCGAGTGGCGCGCTCTCTCGCGCGCAACACCTTCCGAACTTTGCCTCCACCTTGTCGGCCCCCCGGCTTATCGTTAAAAATGCATTTGCGATTTTTCGCCGCCCCTTTCTCCCCGCTAAGCTTCGCGCTTTAACCCCCCCACCCGCTGCTTTGCATTTTTATGCCGCTCTCCGCGCGGAAGGGAAAATTGTTTGCAAGAGGTAAGGGATTTTTGGAATTTATTTACGCCTTGTTACCGTGAAAATTCGGAACGATTGCTTATTCTTAAAGGGCTTCATTTTATCTCGAGATTTTACCTTGACTTCTAGGCAAGATTGAAAAGGTTTTAGAAAACACTTCGCGCGGGCCTACATTTGAACATTCTTCTGCGCGCGTCATTTGATTGTTCAATTTTTTAATGCTTTACATTAATTTGCATCGGTTAACACTCTGGAAAAAGATCGTCGAATCGCCGCATGATCCATTATGAATAATGAATAATAATTGTACTGAAAGTTCTGTTACAAGTGGAAGCTTTCGTTATTATGTGGGGTATAGCAGTGGCAATCAAATTACAACCGAAATTTTGATTAATAATGCCATTTAAAAATGCAAAAGGAAGAACAATCAACTTTTTCAATTTTCACGACAGCTCTCACTTTACCGAAATGAAATACTTGGAATTCCCAAAGACACTTACAATAATAATTAATTAACGAAGCACTCCAAAATCGCGGGCCATAAAAATGTGCAAAACCAGCAGAAATAACTCCTCCCGTTCCTCCTCGCTCGTACGGCGGCCGTAATTTTTCCCAATCGCGACAATCACCCTCTCTCCCATTATTCCGACGGCCCACAAATCTTCTTCCCGGCAAAACTGCGGAAGAATCGATCGCGCGCAATCCAGCCGAAAAAGTGCATCCGCCACGGCCCATTCACCTTTCTATTAACCCAAAATGTACTCACGAGAACCATTGTGCCGCCCCCCGCTTTTAATTGCACGGGGAGAGCCTTCGTTTCACTTAGCCGCGCCGCAGGGAAAAATAGACGTCGCCGCGCGCGAAAAGCCCGTCGTTGCCGAATGCCCGTCCGAGGCTTTACTGCCGGGGAGAGACGAAGCCACCTGAACGAAGCACCGTCGTGCTGATGTAATGCGGCCGGTTTATTATATTATTATCCGCTCCCGCTCGTGTATATACGCGCCCTTGGGGAGGTCGAGCGTAACGCCGAAGGAGTCGCTGCTCGTTTTGGCTTTGTCAGATAGCGGAGATTAATGTAATGCTGTTGGAATGATTTCGGTTTTTAGGGGGTGTAAAAATTATCGCGAGTCGGCTTCCTTACTTGTAAGTGGAAGAGTACTACTACTACTACTCTTACTTGTACGTGAGAAACTCTTACGTGTTGGTGTTATTAGAAGGAGACACGCAATGTTGCACCATCTTTTTTAGAAAAACTAATTAACTGAAAGAAGTTTAGAAATTGTTTTTGTTTAATAACCCGTCGAATAATACAAAATCAACTTTTTGATTCTCTTCTAAACCAAAGCACAACATTTGAATTAATTTCACGAATCGACTAATCAAAGTTCTTTCATTAGCAAGCCGAATTCATCCGCCCGCACTCGAAAAACCTTTTGCTACTCGTGCAAAATAAACGTTTGCCCATCGTTCCTCATCACGTTTAATTGACCAGAGTCAGCCGTCGCGGAACTCCTGCGGCAACTCGCGCAATCGGTCAATCAATCTCGCGGCATCTCCTTGCATTCTCATATACTCAAGCACTCGAGCGCTTCGAGAGGATTCCTCCCTCCCCCCCCCCCTCCCCCCTCTCTCTCTCTCGAGAGAGAGGAAGTGAAAACAGGAATTATTGACCAAGGAAACTGGATCCGGAACAATGCGGAGCGAGCATCGCTGGCATTTCCAACGCTCCTCCTCTCGACGGATCTTCGCGCGCGATATGCCACGAGGACTCGAGCCGTAATCAGAGTGCTCCGCGGGAGCGAAGGAGTGATTGTCTTTTTTCGCCGGGGCTATTTTTCACCGAGATGTACGGATGGAAGGGATAACGAGATTGAGTATAACTTTTTGCCCGATTCCGATATGCGGAATTTTTAAGCCGAGTTGAAAATTTAATCGAGACCATTACGCGGAAAATTTTCAATCGATATTCACCGGTTTTTTTTTGAAATTTTAATATGCCGACAGAAGGAATATTAATAAAGAATCAATTTTCCGATACTTTTTAATTAGACAGCTGGAATATTTCAAAATTTTCTCCACTTTTCCCGCTGTGGAATAAAATTTCATTTTCGAATTCCAAGTACTTCGCCTATTGTTGGAGTTCCTCGCGCCGCTACAAGCTCAATTCGACTGAAAAAAAAGCTGTTTAACCACATTAGAAGCCTGAAAAGCTCGCACGTTGATCCTCCTCCATAAAAGGGATTATCTCCATCTATGCATTAGTTCTTGTAAATTCACTCGTGCTCCCAGGAGGATCCGCGCGGCGGCCCGGTATATAAAAGAGCGAAAAATCTCCCTTCGAGTTATTAATCTCGGACATTCCCCTGAAATATGAGCTCATCTTCTAGAAATGCATTATACGTTATTTGAGTGGAAGACGGCGAGCTCGGGAAGAGAGAGAGAGAGAGAGAGAGAGAGAGAGAGAGAGAGAGAGAGAGAGGGCTGATGGATAAAAATTTTAGCGGGCAGCAATTATTTTACGTCCAGAATTAATTTTAATAATAAATAAACATTGCGCCTCGGCCGGCCATTAAAGTAATTGCGCGCTCTTGCAATTTTACACGTTTCGCTGAATAATCGCGCGAAAGTACGCCCGTGCAAAGGGATGCGCTTCAAAAATTTTGATGAAGCGCCGTTGTTGTTATTAAAGAAACAGCGATCGATCCGATGGTTAATTATTATTTAATTAAACGCTGTGCGCCTTTGAATATTTTACGCAGCTTGCAAATGATTATCTTAAAGCCTGCAATTCACTTAAAATGATTAACTAACCATAAGACAAACAGTTTGTTCGGTCTTTATTAAAAAATACCTTTTGACCTAGAAAAAGAGTAGTAGCTATACAACTGTCGGTTTAAATAAAAAAAGCGTCCATTGACATTCCCTTTTTTCCCCGCACAAAACACGCAACTACACCTCATCAATTAATCTTACAGTTTCACTCGAATTCAATACAGCTCCGTCCCCCGTCGGTGAAATAATCCGAGAACGGAAAAAAAAAACGAGCCCATCCCAACGAGTCGTATCGCAATTAGCGCGGTCATTTCTCATGCGCGATCTTATCACTCTTCGCGGAATTCCTGAATGCGGGAGAAAAAAAGGCGGTTAATTGTCGCGGCCATCAATTTCTATTTTCGAGCCGCGCGCAATCCGCCCCTGCCGCGGTAAAAAGCGAAGTCAAACGTACGAAAATAAAAGTAAATCTCGCGGGCTCCCTCCCGCCGGGATGTGTACTTCCTAGGCAGGCTTACGCTCCCGGGGCTTTGCGAATCGATTTTCTGCTTTAAACTTTACGCGAGTCATGTGCAAAATGAAGCTAGTTGCCCTCGTCTACCGGCGCGGTGTATATTCGGCGACGGAAATTGCCAGCTGTATTTTAAACTTTATCGATCGCGAGCAAACGGTCTCTTGCTCGTGCGTTAGAATTGCTCGTTTAATTAATAATGGAGGTTCACGATCTTTGAAGATACGAGCCAATAGATACGCGTAATTTAATGTTCAGCGAATTTTACTTTTAAAGTATACCGTTCGATTTATGATTTTCACGGCGGCGTATTAATTCTTTTTTTCAAAGGTTACGTATAAAAAATCGCGAAAAAGATTAAAACCCGCAAAGTTGTCCGGTAAGAGAAGGCTCCGAAACGAACATCTCGCATCGATTAATTCGCGCTCGGTCTCATTTTTAGCGAGCTTGCAAAAGATACCGGCCAGCCAACCCGTACAATACCGCCGCGCTCAGCTCATCGGCGTTCTCCGCACGTTCCGCAGGCTGCGAAGGAGGCCTCCGACTAAACTCCCCACGGAGCTCCTCGGGCGGGCAGCTTTTCCGGAAGGCGCTTTTCCGTCCCCGAAGACTAGCAAATCGGGCTCGTCGCGCTTCTTTTCATTTCGGGCGAAGAGAGAGAGAGAGAGAGAGAGAGAGAGAGCGGGACCGGAATAGGGAAAGCAAGGATTCGCCCTCAATCTGGCTCGCGGTTAATTCTTTATCAGCGCGACTACTCCGGCATTCCATTCGGCGAAATTGTTCCTTCTTCCGACGTTAAAAAAAAAAAGAAAAAAGAAAAAACAGACAATCACGCGGATTAACGAACTCGCGCATTCATTATTTCGTCTAAATGCGGCCCGCGAAAATAGCTTTTTCGAGAGCTTGCGTATTTACGGACTCGATTGTAGAAGCTTGTTAGCTTGGAAGCGATGGCCGGTTCGCCTCGTTGGACAAATCTGGATTTACGGCAATCTGCGATTAGGACTGCAGTGCTTTGGCGACTTTTATACACGCCTCGCCGCGGACTGTTTCCCTTTCCGGGCGCATTAAAAACGCGCCCGGCTTTCGGCTAGAGAAATATTGTTCGTTTCAATATTTATTTCGGCTTAATGAATATTTATCTGATTTAACACAAGGATTTAAATATTTATCAGTCATTCGAGCAAGCTCGAACGGAATCGCCGGTTGATTTTGGTGCACGGCCGAAAGTGCGACTAATTACTTTCCAGGTTTTTCGAGCCAGCGGGTAGTAAAACAATGCGATCTTTGTGCGCTCGCAGCGACGCCCTAGAAAAGCTTCGCTCGTAAAAATTTGCGATCAGATGACAGTTTTCCGCGCGATCGGTCAAATTGATTGCATTTTTTTTTTTTAGCAAACGCACGAAACCCGCGGCGTATCGCAATTTTTTCGGGGAGATGGCGGAGGGAGGAGGAGCTCCGGAAAAGCAAAGTTTTGGGCGAAATAAAGTATGTATGGAGTTCTAGTGGAGCGGAATAACCAGGCATCGTTTCAGTGTACCCCTTTCAACTTTTTACTAGAAAGCACCCGAACCTCGTTCTTTTGAGTTTCTCGGATTTTCCACTTTATGCCCTACTATACTTTACTGCGCCTAAATTTCGTTTTGTATCCGAAATAACGTTCCACTCGTAAATTTCCTTTTACTCCAGACAAAATGCTACACGTTAAAATGCATTGAGCCGCGCGATTTACCGTTGGAGATGAAAAATATTGCTTATTTCGAAGTTATTTAATTATACTTTTTCAACTTGCTTTTACGCCCTTTATAAAGTACAATCAAGCTGGTTTAGTACTCACAGATACGTAAAGAAGCACTCAGTATATTTCGCTTACCTGAAACAAAAATAAATTCGCTCCCGTTAATTTTACATAAATCAAATAAGAAACGAACAAACATCAAATAATACAACCCTCTAATTAGAAATAAACACTTCGAATCAGTTAATCCCTCTTTTTTTGCCGACACCCTGCGCCAAAAATAAAAGATCGCTTCTTACAGCGTGCAGCGCCGGCTGCATGAATTCGTAAAAAGGCAGCGAGAGAAAGAGCCGCGCGGCAAAAAGGCGGCAAAGAAAAAAAGTTTGCCGTCGCGATTAAACGCCGCTCGCGCAAGTCATACGAAAACAAGAGCCGATAGTGACGACGATTTTCCGGGCTGCCGCCTGGATTCAGCCACTAAGGAGGAAAATCGCTCTGCTCCGTGAAAGAGAGAGAGAGAGAGAGAGAGGGAGAAAGTCAAATTTACTCATGATAATGCGGGAATCCAGCACGAGAGTGTGGGAATTGTTTGCTCGGCAAAAGTGACGGCGGTTCTTCTTTCTTGCTTTATTTCTTTCTTTCTGTCGTTCTTTCCGTGCAAGCGAACTTTTTCGAAAGCGACGAGAATGCGCTGCGATTTATTTCTCTTTGGGATTATGAGAGATGCGCGTGGAGCGGGATAGGTTTAAAAAATAATCTAAAAGTCAATGAATTTAAAGGTTTCGATGATTAAACTTGCGTTTTAATCAAATGCAAAGAGCGTTGACTTCTTTGCGGTCGTTTTTCGCAGGCGCTCTTTAAATAAAATGAATGTCGTGTCAATAAAGGTGAAACATCAATTTACCGAAACCTTCAATAAATTATGAGTCGCCTGTGACAACGACGTTACTAATCGATACAGATAAAAGCTAAACGCAGTCGTTTTGAATATTTCAAACTCTAAATCAATAATGCAATACGTATACACTTAAAAAATATTACTTATACAATTTTGAGTACGTATTTCGCGTTTATAAAAGATAAAACTAGAGTCAACTTTAAATGCAAACTTGCTAATGCTCAGGTTAATTATTAGCCGCTTTAATGCGGTCCGAAACTTGGCCAAGAAAACGCGCAATATTAGTTTATCGAAAAAATTTTGTTTCGCATCGCTGCCGAAAGAAGTACAAGAATGGACGAGTTAAATCGTCATTTGTGGCAGCGGCTGCGTTTCGAGCCTCCATGTAAAGAGTATAAATGTATAAGGTCGCGAAAAGTTTTCTTATCGCCCGGCGGATTACCGACTCTTTAACAAACTTTTATACACCGGAAGACTTTTCGAATTTGCCGCGCGCGTTGCGGTCGCGGCCGCGGGTTGCCGCGATTCAATTTACTTTATGTTTGAAACACAGATTTCGATTTGCCGCGCCTTCCGATAGTTTTCTTGTTTATTTCCCATTATTTCCCGGCCTTATTTCCTCCGATTTTTAATCAGTTCACGTTCACGCAGATTCCGTGTAAAACAGCACAATTTATTCGCGATGCTGAATAGAAACGTCGGCCGGCAATGAAAAGATTTGAAATTTAAAGCATAACGCGATGCAAATTTATGACGATCTCGATCTCCATAAATCTAAAAAAGAAAAAAAGAAAAAAAGAAAACATTCGCCCCGATAAAAAAAGCGTTCCACAAATCCGTTTTCAGAAGCTCGCAAGGCGTCCGCGAAGTGAGAGATCGCAAGTGGAAAGAGTCAACGTAAGGTCTGCCTTTCGTGCCTCCTCGTCACGCTAAACCAACTGGCGCTCCCTCCCTTCCAGACGAGCGAGCTCGAATATCGTGGCTCTGACCCTTAATTCTCTCGATATGACCCCGCGCTTTTTTCCTCCTTTTAAAGCGAAACTATATTTATACGCCGGTCTATGCAAATGCGACACATTTCAGTTTAATTTAACATGAAACTTGCATGGATTATTCCAACGATATACGCATGCTTTAATATTTACTTGGTAGAAAAAAAAATTGATACGATCTACGGTTCGAAGGGCTTTTATGATAACTAATTTTTTTTAAGCAGAGACTTTACGATCAGTAACCTTATTCAAACAAATAAACAATTTAATTCGTTCACGCAGATAAGGTCCACCTTGATTTTTTTTTCTCGAATCTCGAGTTTCGCCGGCGTTCCCAATCGTACCCTCCCACGTGAACTTTCACCTCGTGAACTCGTCGGCAGACTTCTCTCGGCTCCCTTCTTTCCGGCGGGCCGATGAAACTGTCCGTCCAGGCGTGAAGTAGCGATCGAGCGTGAGCTCGAGAAGGCGAGGCGCGACGCCGAAAGGGGAGAAAGGAAGAGGCTACCTCGAGGTAAAAAAAAAAAAGAAGGAAGCGAGAGAGGGAGAGAGTGACTGGAAAGACGGCGGCGCGCGGGGATTTGAATGTAGGGAAAAGGCGAGAATGCAAGGGAGCGGAGGCCCGGAGAATTACTGGACTGGCTCGAGAACTTTGGTAAAATTCGCGCGCGCGGCCCCACCGGGAATTCGCCAGAAGAGCGAGCACTTGAGTTAAGAGTGCCGGGAGTGCAATAAATCCGGTCAAATTGCTGGAGCGACCTTCGATATTCGACGATTCTTTGCGCCGGCAATTATCCCGCTCTCTCGGTCCCTTTCGCTTTTCCGACCTCGTTTCGCAAAAATAGCGCGTCCCGCGAATGGAGAATTTGAATTTCGGATTCCGCGCCGAGCCGCGTCAATTACCCGTGATTTCGGATTTTGGCTCTCTTTGATCTCGCCAACTGCGCTAATGATATTCGAAACCGGAACAAAGACGCGGTGGCTTTCTGCTTAAGGGCTTTCCAAGTTCAAAAGAGATTAATTTTGTAGCGAGAAAGGACAAAATTTGCGACGCTTTAAAGTTGAAGTTGACAATTTTTACGATCGTTATAAAACGTATTACCATCGTAAAAATAGTATTATAACAAAGTTTCACGGCGATAAAAAATATTTCAATGATCGTTATAAAATGCGTATAGGCTCGTCGCGCCGTAAAACAAAGTTATCAATGTTGAAACGCGCATTTGAATACCTCGAAACTGCCTGGCCAACGGCGGCCGGCTAACAAATTACAAAGCTTACAAATATTCCATCCCCTCGCCGAGCAAACAGACCGGCCGCGCGGCATTTAAAATTAACCAGACGAGCGGGGCGGCAAAAAAGGGCCGTGTAGCGGCAAAGAACGCGCGCGGCGGGCTTATAAGCAGGTGTGCTTAGCGAATGAAAAATAGCGCTCGCGGCGGCGGCTTTATCGTGCGACGGAGCGTATCCGATAATAATCCAGCGTGTATTAATCATTAAAGGCGCCGCGGACACGCCACGCGATTTCCAGTCGCGCGCTAACGACCGACTGCTCGCTCGTTCGGCTAATTACGGGCCGGAAGGCGCCGGCTAAAAATCTGATTACCGGCTACATTTGCCGGAAAATTTTTAGTCGAATGCCGCGGCTTTCGCGGACAATTCCAGGGGGAGCTTCGTTGCGCGCTGTGCATTGAGAAAAATATAAGGATAAAATTTATGAGAAATGTAACAAAAAAAATTGCTTTTTAATCTAGTAACGGTGGGATATTCTCGTTTTCAAATAAAAATTACTGTTTTATATGGTACAAATTTCTAAATATGTAGTAAAATTTCGCGTTCATATCGCATATGACCCGCCGATTGTTATATAATACAGTCGTGTATCTTACGACCATCTGTTTTAATTTCCTAATGATGACAGTGGATCCAAGCATAAATTTGAAGCAACATTCTTTAATTTTGTTTATATAAAAACATTTTTCCGACCAGACATTATCTGAATCAAGAAGGTCAACGAGTTGTTCTAAGTAACCTCAAAATTGACATCTCAATTCCTCGGAATAACTAAACGTAAAAAGCTTATTAGCTTCCAGAGTTCAAGGAACTTTCAAAATTCAGTACAAAGAAAACCATTACTCCCTCCCCGCGGGGCCTCAAAATATCTCGGCATAGTGCGACCGCGACGACGTCCATAAAACAGCGAATACCTCGCAGCTCAGCAGCGCATTTCCTCTTAAAATGCAGCCACGAGCGAGCCGAGCACACGTCGTGCTCTCTCTCTCACTCTCTCTCCCTGCCGCAGATTCTCGGACTGCAACGTGGCTCGGGCGTAAACTCGTTACCGGCATCGTCGCAGGTTCACCGACACGGCATCAACATCAACGTCAACCGCCGATGGCGGCGTCGCACCTCCTCGATTTACCGTCCGCCCGGAGGTCCTCCGGCGCATATTCGGGAGGCTGCGGGATTAAGCTCGATGAATAATTGACGAGGGAGAAAATTCGACCGACTAACGTCAGGTTTTTCGCCAGGGCGATAAGCGACTGATATTTGAGCTTTGCTTTATGGTTCGATGGAACGACTTCTATGATTTGGATAGGATTTGGATTTCAAAATCGACTGTTTCGAATGTGCTTTGAAAAGTATAGGCCGCCGACCGCGTCAATTATATTCATTTTATTATTTTTATTCAACGAACCAAATGACACCTCTACTATACAAAAGCTCTCAATATCGCAGAACCTCGAGAAAAAGCTCGCGCAAGAGACAATTACCATTTCTCTCCGACTCTTTCCCGTCTTTCGAATTCGCACGCCAACATTCGCCTCACTCGCTTGAAAGTCTTCCCTCCCCCTCGAGGTGCAGCGCGCACAGAGAGAGCCGCGGGCTAATTAAAGATCCGCGCCGTGCCGATCGAAGCGTGATGCACCGAGAGCCGAGGAAATATAAGTCGGCGGACGCGCGCGAACGTTAATTGGAACGAGAAATATAAGGGAAGGAAGAGAGGCAGCGCCACCGCCGACGCCGCCGCCGCCAGCACAGCGCGCCAACCTGTTGAATCCAAGACTGAGATTCGCCGCGGAGTGGGGGGGGGGGGGGCGTTTCGGGGAGCGCGATTTTTTGGCCGACCGGCGGAGAAATTTATTTGCGGCGCTTCTATTCTCGGACTGCGACGAGTTTATTGGATTGCGAAGGTGGATTAATTGATGGCTTCGCTTTCAGTGATGACTGGACCTTCGTTGCGAGACCTTTTGTTTCCGAGAGCTTGTCTTTGACGTGGACGTGGGTACTTCTGCTCAAGTTTTAATGAATTTTCCGAAGGATATATTGGGACTTGGGGATTTGTTTGGCAAATGTTGAAATATAATAAGGCAACAATTAATTGGCTGATATTAACGATAATAAACGATGTTTAATGTGTGATTTTTAAATAGGTTTTATCATATTGAAATGAATGATTTTATATACGAAATCTTTTTGTAGCCGATAATTACCAAGAAGAATTATTAAACAAATCAACGTTTGGATTTACCTCCTACTCTTTCCGCTATTAGACATGTTTTATCCAAAGCTACTTACATAAGCGCGAATTCGCTTAAAAGCAACGCATCGAACTCTCGGAGTTTAATTTCTGGAGAGTCAGGGAACTGACTGCCTTTCCGTCGAGTAGTTTTCGAAGGCTCGCCGCCGTACGAAACGTTTTCATCGCAAAACTACCCACGGAGAGAGCCGCGGCAGCTCGTTTTCAAGGACGGAGGGCAAAAAAACGGAACAAGCTTTCTTGTCTCGCGATGCAGTCCTTTCTCTCGTGGCCTTCCCCTCCTCCTTCTCCTCCTCCTCCTCCTCTGCTTCCTCCTCCAAACGTTTGCCCGAGTCCAGTTCCGAGGATGTCGCATTCCGACGCCGAGATCTCGCACGTGTTGGTGAAGGTCTGTGTGTATTGCGCGCGCGCGTGTGTGTGTGTGTGTGTGTGAAGAGTCGGCGGGCTAAGGAGTCCTTTAATGGAGGAGTCGAGTTGGACGTGAGAGAGAATCGAAGGTACGCCTGGTCTTAATCACGATATTGCCGCCAGAAATCTGTGGCGTCTGCAGAGCGCTCCAGACGTTTCACTTTAATGACACTGAAAATCGAATTTTTCCCTTTCCTCGATTAATTCGACAGATCGAAAATTAATAATTGCACTTAAAGTTTTCTTCCCCGCGACCTGGAAACTTTTAGCTTCGAGAACCTTAATTACCGCGAAACACTCTGACGTTACGCGATTAAATTTACAGCGACGACGAGTCGAGCCATTGTTTGCTGCTCGCAAAAATTAACCTTATTCCCCGGTCCTCGTCTCTCGCGCAAATTATCATTAAGAAGCCATAAAGCTCGCCGGCCTGTAGTCCCTCAAATTAAACATAATTCACGTAGCCCACGCGATTGTCGAGCGCGGGCCGCTGAACAAAACCGGAGAGCATAATTCGAAGAAAAAAGGAGACGCGCGAGAGTCGAGCACACCGCCGCGGCGCGTACACCGATGAGCGGAGTCGCGCTCGAGAGGATACAACAATACCGATGCACCGCCCCGTCTGTGTGTAGCTGCATTGTCGAGCTTAAACCTCTCTTCTCTCAATAGGCGGAGAGACGACGACTGGCAAAACGGGTCACGCGGTCATACCGGATTGGCAACTCGGCGACGACGCGAAAAAAGGGAGACGACTGCACAGTGTATATAAGACCGAGACCAATATGGCGGCGCGGCCGATGTATACGTGTGTGTGTGCGCGCGCGTGTACGAGAGAGAGAGAGAGAGAGAGTAAATCCCAGGCACAATGAACAATGGGGTGCGCGCGTAAAAAGGGGCCCTCGCCGAGCGGAGCCTCTTCACTTGGTCTGCAGGACAGAAGCCGCTCTCTGTCTCGCAAATTGCTGCACTTTTCCGACCCTTGTGTTTAACGCCCTCTTCGGGCTCTTCTAGCTTTCCGACGGCCAAAGAACCAGTGCCCCAGTTTGCCTACTCGGTTTCCTAATTTATTCGTCAATTAAATCAGCCCCCTCGGCAATGCCGCTTTGCTATTTATTAAGAAATCGATCGGTCGAGCGTAAATCGGCCTCTCTCGGTTCAATGGCGATTTCAATCGGCGATTGCATAACGTTGGGAGCAAAAAATTGACTCGCGATAAACCGCGCGCGGCGAGGTGACGCGCGAAATCCGGCGTCGCGAAATTGCGATAAGGAGGCGCGCGCGGGCCGATCGCTAGACGGGAAAAGTGAATGTCTGGCTCGAGCGCCGATGGGGAGGGGATTCGCTAACTCGGCGACGAGGAATGCATTCCACAGGCCCCAAGGTTGAGGTCAAGGCACACCTAAGTATCCGCCGGCGAGTCTCGACCGGTCGGCCGGCCGGCCGGCCGGCTGCCTGCCTGCCTGCCTGCCTGCTAACGAACAGAATGCCTGGCTCGATTATGACGCAGACTCGGCTTCCATCGGCGAATTATTTTACCTGCAGTTTTCGGCTGTTTTAGTGGGTCGTAAAGTTTCGAGGCGGGTTTCAAGTTTAACGCGGGCCGCGTTGCGCAATGCAATATTTTTGGCTGCGAATAAATTTATTTCTTTTTTAAGTACATAATTTTCTGTCGCACCGCCGTAATGCGGTGTATCGAATCGATTTACCGTATTACACCGACAAAAAGAAAAGCTCGCTCCCAATAAATTCCACTCATCATAAAGAACGATTGCCCGGGCGCAAATTGAAAAATACCCAACTCGATTATTCTTCCGGTGCGCGGTGCAACTCTTTGATGAAAAAACTTGGTCGGCCGCAAAGCAGCCGGAAAAACAGGAAAAAAAAAAAGAAAAAAAAGCAACGCAGCACAGCAGGCAGGAGGAAAAAGGCAGAAAAGTAGATTGGCCGAGTCCGTGTCCAGCTATACGTTCGGTCTCGCGCGCGATTTCCCCGATTTTTTATTGTCGTGCGCGCGCGGATATTTATGGAAAAGGCGAGTCGTAACCCGTGACAAAGATCAACGGCTCGCTCTCCCTTGAGCCGCGCGAGAGCGCGTTTTCATCGCGAATATCGACGCGCCGTTTTTCCAGCGCGTTTTACCCGCGCCGCGCGTCTTGGCTCTCGTTTTTTCCAAGCGGAGAGAGAGAGAGAGGCCGATCGATGCGCCGGGCTGCGCCCACGATTTACGGTTTATTTTATTACGCTCGCTAAGACGGATACGACGTATGAGTTCCACCGGAAGCGAAATCGCAAAAAAGTATCGCGGAAAGACGTCTTCTTCTGGCGGTTCGCCGGTTATTTATCTTGACTGGCGAGGGATCTCCGGTGCCTGCGGCTTTTTTTACGACACGCGGCATGCTGATTATTATTTACGACGAATTGCACTGTTGCAGAGAGAGAGAGAAGCTTTTATTTTACTGGGAATTAGACAGTTTATTTTGATAAGGCCTAATAAAATTATGCTATTTATTGCAGGTCTTCGAATAAAGATGAGAGGATTTTATTAGCGTTTCAACTGTATATTTCAAATAAAAGTCTTAGATAATTGCTTTACCGCTGAGAAAAAATTTTAATAAAAAGTCCATTCCCAATTAATCGTGTCTTCAGCGATGCGCCAAACAATTAAAATCGGCAAAATTGCTCATAAGTACCCCACTTCTACTGCATTATTCATAAAACTCGCGATAATTGGATCTAAAAAGCAGCGTCTACTCAGTAACGAAACAATCGCCGTATTGTCGGAATTTTAAAATAATAGAAAATAAATTGGCTGCGCGCATTAAAGCCGCCGTAAAAAAAAGCGAATATTACCGGCGCGCCGTAACAATTAGCCGGAGCACAACGAAGCGAAGAGCTACGGCGATAGGTGAGCGTAACTCGGGTACATTACGAGCCTGCGGAAATTACCCTCACCAGCAGCAAAGTCAAACAAGCGCATATTCTCGGGCATTCTTTGGCGAATTCCTCCCTCCTGGTACGAAGTTTCCACTTTAGCTACCAGGTGGATAAAAGTTCTGCTAAAAATCGAAGCCTAAGGTGGCCGTTTCTAGCTTATTGTGCATACACAAGCAGGGCTTAAAAATGGCGCTTAATTTTTTCGCTAGAGTCTTTAGGGCCAGACGAGCGAGACGACCTTCGCCGTAAAAAGCCTCGTGCGCGAATAAGCGTCAGAGTCTCTCGTTCGATACGTATCTGCGATCTCGGCGGGGCCCACAATGCAGCGAGCTCCGTAATCATTGCCGCAGTGGCCGGGAGGCGGCCTTCTCTCAAACGAGTTATGTGAGCCAGTCTCGCCGTCTCCTCACCCACACTGTCCTCAGCTCTCTTTCTTTCGCTCTCCCTTTCGTTCGGGCGTTCGTCGCTCTTCTGCACGCTGCACCTCGTCGCCTCGAGAAATTTTAAAGGTGACCGTCCGAGCTTTTAGGTGTCGGTGTCGTTAAGAAAGTCGCCGAATGAATTTTTGAAGGCTAAATTTTTTACGCTAAATTTACGCTTAAATTACTAAGAGATTCTTATCTAAAGATAAAACTACAACGTTTAAACGTATTTTAATGTTTCTTACCATGTAGAATACGATATTTTGTCTGTAAGGGCTATGAAGATTAGCGAACAGACTCACCTGAAACAGAAAAAAGTGGCCGTTGTAGAAATTTGCTTAAATTTTTCAAACAATTTCTCCAGCTCGGAAATACAGCTGCGCGTATAATTAGAAACAGAGTTTCTCTTGTTAAATAGATACATGGCTGTTAACCAAATCTAAATTAGCGCATCTAATTCCCACTCATATTTTGAAAGCAGCTGTTCTAAAGATAACCGTAATAGCTATCAATTTTACAGACGCCTTCGGTGGGAGCAATGTACGGAGCATTTGTAAGTGTACCGCGCAAAGCCGCAAATGCATCTTTTGGGAAGTACCTCCTAAAATACTTTATCTCCCCACTTTGTTAACGTCTTCATGTAGGTGCTCGTTTGTTTTTAGAAACATTTTTTAACAATTGCAGTCAAATATTGTTAATAAAAACACATCAATTTTTCAAAAATAAGAATCTATAGCTTAATGAACAGTCAATTTTCCCTTATCAAACTAAACAAGTTAAAAAAGAGAATCTGAACTGTTTCAGCAGAATTAAATCCGCTGGAACTACCAAAAATTGTCGCTCAGTTTTTAATGACTAAGCACCGAAAGTGAACGCAACACAAAGCCAATCAATGCGAGCATAAAACATGAAAATGTAGTTCAGCAATTCTTGAGATCAAAGGGCAAAATCATCTCTGGTCAACGAGTCAAAACTAAAGGCGCCCACGCCGAGAAGACAGAAGAGATAAATCCAGCTACTAGCGTCCAAACAAAGTGAAATTTCAGCGATGGCGACAAAGCGGCCTTGGCTCCCATTGTCAATTATTCTCATCATTGTAGTCGCGGTCGTTATTATGGAAACTCGCGTAAGCCGCTTTCCTGTCCTCCCCGTCCTTCTCCCCGCGTTCTCCTGTGCCGAGTACTTCCTTTCGACAAATGCATCGACTGAATACCTACACGTACGCGCATATATTATAGACTACGAAATTTCACCTACATAATCAGTAATGGCGATTGTTTTGCGCATTTTGGAAGCGTAGCAGGTTTTTGCTTGGCAAATTCCTTGGTACTTTTTAAAGTAGTATAGCAATACCAGTACTTTGTGGATTTGCCTTTCGCGAGAAAAGCAAAATTTCGACATTTCGAGGCAATGAAAGTTGGATGTTGCTAAAAGGATCAGTAGAAAAGTCGTACCGCACCGAATGAAAATTTCTGTCAACGCCTGAAAAGTGGATATGAAGGTTTTCGAAGTTTCAATTGAAAATCGATGCTTTTTATCTTTCGAAAATTCAAACCTGAAGTGGCTGTTGAAGATATTCAAAGGAAAATCTAATTTGCAGAGAAAATTGCGCTTCCACCGCTAGATTTTTTAATGAGAACTTATAAAGCCCTTTTATTTCGAAAAAGATTGAGTCAGCTAAAGAAGAGCACCTTTTTCAGATTACAAAAACACTGCTCTCACAAAGCTACCTTTTTCTCTAGACCCTTTCGGCCTCCGCTGCAAAGTAAATATTCGCTGAAACATTGCAAGCAGCCTTCCGTATTCAAAGGCACCGACGAGTTTTATCAAAATTCCATCCGTGGATCCCCGACACTCTTTTCCGAAGACCCGGAAGACGTCCTCGGTGTCTATAAAACTACATAAAACCGAACAGCAGCCGAGGCGGCAGAAGCAAATCCATATAAGAATATATATCTCGCGCGTTTACGTTCTCTCTAGGACCGGACGGCGCGAGATTCTCCGGCGACGCGTGAATATATCACACGGGTTATTTTCGCGTTTCCTTCCGCGCGCATTTTCCGACGGAGGATGAAGAATGTCGACTCGCCCAATTGGTTAACAGGCGACTGGCCGATGTATCACCCAAAATGCCTCTTACTTTTATCAGGAAAAGAACGCGCAATTGAAAGGAATTCTTTGGGGTTCAGAAGTACGGAATTAATTAATTATAAGTCTGTAGTATTTAGCGACTGTTTTGAAAAAATAATAAAACTTCTCCAATCAATTCCGGCGACATTTTCAACAGTAACAAGCTTCCGGCACGGCACCGCTTGCAATTTGCGAGGGTGGAGCAAGATTCGTCTAATTTTCGAATCGAATATAAATCGAATGATTTGCGAGTGTCGGCGAGGGTCAGCTTCCTCGGCCGCGATGCCGACAATATCTCGTCATTACAAAGGGACCCGGCAGCCATTCGCTGCGTACTCTCACCTTCATAATATAGAAAGGCTATATATATATATATACTCCAAGAGCCCCGCGGCTGAGGAAGAAGCAGCTAGCCCCCTCGATTTTCGCGGTCTGATGAAAGAACTTGTTGCAGCATTGTCGGCTCGGGCGTTCAATGGTTAGGATACGCCCGCGGTACGTCCTCCGCAGAAAGGATGGACTATGAATACGAATGGCTTTCTTAAATGCTCGGATATTATCCCACTTACAATGGAATTGGCCTTTTGAGGGAATTTCGACTTTTTTTTTTCTTTTTGCTAAATCTGAGCTCTTCTTACGATTATTAGTTTGACATTATTTCATTCTGCCCCAAGATCGAAAAATAAGAGTATCGCAGGTTTTCTATGAAGTTAATCTTTCGGGGAAAGAAGTGGAGATATATAATTTCCTCGGAAACAATGTTCGTGATGAAAGGGAATACGAGTCGCAGTAACTTTGTGGAAATCGGAATTCGGAAGATCAAAAGATTTGGAGCACGCAGTGAGGTTTTTACTTAATTCTTTCCTCAAAGAAAGGAGGGCTCGGCGGGTGTATTTTTCAAGTGACTGAACTTCACACACACGTTCCCTTTGATAAAAAATAGTACGTAGAGAGAGAGAAAGAGAGAGAGATATTCAGGGACTAAAAAGATATGGTCCACGAAGCGCGCTCCTACAAAGGTTTCTTCTTTCCGCTTTATGCGGACCCTATGTTAAGGAAATGCTTTAAAGTAAAGACGCGAATATTTCACACTTAAAAATTTCTGCGGATTCGCAAAACGGCACGTAGTCGCACATTTTAAGCTAAATATTTATTGACGAGGCAGAGTTGAGCTGAATTTCGTAGAAGTAGAATATTGAGTTTTAAATTGTACATTTAATTCCCCCGCAAATCGATTCTACATTTCTCTTCATTACAGATGCATTTCTAAACTGAATTTACTTATTCAAAGTCGACAAGCAGCTGCCAAAACTTCGAGCGACAAGTGTTTATATAAATCGACCCAAATATAAAAAATCAATATCTCCACAAAGCGACAAATCTGCCCCGCTCGACGCGGCAACGTCGCGATCAGCCTCTAAACGAGCGCTCGTCGAATATAAATGCCTTTAGCGCCGAGGTAAACATCGTTTTTTTTCTTCCAATCCATTATACACTCGAGGAGGTCGTCAGCGGCTCCATTCGTCGTCGCGCCGCTCCCGGGGGGGGATTTATCAGACGTAATTGAAGTACTTGAAAATGCGCGATGTGATTAAGGATTCGATGCGCGTTGCCGTGGCTTTTGACGCCTTTGCAAAAGGTTCCTTCGCGGCGCAGTCGTACACGCGCAAGACCGTATGCTCTTCTCTCCGGGGGACAGCCGGCGACGAGGCGACAAATCGGGTTACCGCTAGATTGCAAGAGCGTTTAAGCCGGGAGCAAAGCTGCGGTGGATTGTCAATTTTTGGAGGCGAGTTGAGCAACTGCGCGGATAACTGCGTAGATGTAAGGGTATAGCTATCGACAAAGAAGCGCGCGGGTGAAGTAACTTTTGAATGCACATTTTGATCGGTCGGAGGAAAAATTGCTCTGATGTAGAAATAAATTTCATTTACATTTCATTACTCCCATTATATTTGATCATTTGACAAGCGCTCCAAAGGCTTTCCAATGCCAGTTAATTACTTATTACAAATCAATTGGTGGTTTAATTATGCGGAAGTAAACTACTCAACGTCGGTTCTATGATTGACGTTGCACTTCCGCCTTGAGCAAGTACCTGTCTGTTTATTGATAATAACCCGTCGACTACCAACGCGTACCTCCGTTCACCCTAAAAGAGCCTAGAAACAGCTAAAATCTAACCCAGATTCAATGTCCAATTAAAGCCTGCAACGAAAATCCAAGTTCCAGCTGGGTCTGGAAATCGAAGGAAGCCCGTGCGCGAACGCAGCAGGCACCGTCGGTATATACAGCGTCGAGTAGCGTCACGGCAGTGACGGCGGCGGCGGCGGCGGCACGTTAATGACAGGAAAGCGACGGTGGCAATGTGAACTTGACGGCTCGCGGGCCACCGCAGCAGCTCGTATTGCCGGTGGACCGCAGCGCGGAGCCGCGCGGTGTGTCCACCCCTCCCTGTATTATTATCAGCCTCTGGCATTTTCGACGATAAAATCTCTCGCTCCGGCTGGGGCGTAACGGGCCGAGCGTCGCGCGCCTGGCAGAATGTCGCCGCGGCGGTGCCGGTGCCGTTAATAAGGCTACGTTTTATCGTCCGGCCGGACGGCGGCGAGCTTATCTTGCTACCCTAAAAGCCGCGCCTTCGCGAGGATGCGCTCGACGGTCGAGCGCTGACAGGGGGTTTAGCGAGCGTACGCGAACGATTCTTGAGGGCCGCTGAAATTCTATTTCTTTTTTATCGACTCGCTTAGCTGTGGATTGATGGATAAGGTTGGAATCTAGAAGCTTCGATGTTATAGACTTAAACGGCAGGATTTTCAAAAGGCCTTCAAAAAGTCTTTTTTTTTCGAATAGAAGAAATCGATCGACAAGAAACGCAATCTCACATCTTCCGAAAGAACTTGATATTCCATTAATTCGGATCTCGAGCTTTCAAAGCCTCAAGCCAGTCGAGCGAGTCGGATAATAATCAGCCTTCTGGCGGTCCGACTCGCGGACGCGGAGAATATCTGCATCCACCCCCTTTATCCTTACATCGTATCACATGACGACGCGCGAGCCCTCGTCAAAGTCGACTCCCAGACGCTGCCGGGGTTATTAATCATCTCATTAGTCGGCCATCCCCCGCCGGATAGAGACGAATAAATTGCTGACTCGACTGAGAAAGAAAGCTCCTAATTAGCTCATAATTTTTAGCTGTATCGGGAGACTGTGACGGCTGACGGAGGAAAGGGAGAAAGCTGTTCATGTTGCGCTTTTAGAATTTAATCAGCAACTGTCGTATAGATCCACCTTCACCTGGGATGATGAAATAAAAGTTCCGTTATTCTCATGTTATGCGATACGTTTCTCGTACGAGGCGAAAACTTTGTAAGATGTGCATTTTTAATTACTTAATGCAAAATGTAAGTACTGCACGTTTTTCTTCCTGGGGAGCGGCCCCTTTTGTTTTTCAAAAATTCATCCGGTACATCTCGGTCTCCTCGGCACCTTCTTGTACATTGTTTTACGGCCGAAGCTACGAAGGGTTTTTGTTCCAGAATTTTTCGGTTACGCAGTTTTTCAACTTCGTTCTTACAAGTTTCTGAAGTAGGTTTGAAAGGGGGAGAAGCGTCTCTTCACGTGGAAAAAGATCGCGTGCTTGAAAAATATGCTCGAAAAGAAAGATCGCCGACGCAAGTAAAAATGGCATATACGTGCAGGAGAAAAGGCAGTGGACATGATCTCGCATTTGAATATTCAAGCATTTCTTGAAATATTCGAATACTCCATTATTCGAATATGCAAAGCATTTTCTGATATGAAAGGAAAGACTTACGTTTTAATAAAAAAATAAGACGACGTATTCTGAGCCTCCCTTAATGTTTTTTTAACATTACCGTCTTAAAATTAAAAGTAGTTCAATCAATAAGTGCTGCATTAAGTGCATTGTGTTTATATTTCGATAACATGTTAATTAAAATAGACTATATTAAAAACGCGGAACGTGAAATGTGAAACGAACTAACAAATAAATTATGAGTGATTTAAACCGCTTTTTAAAAATATACGTTCTCGCGAAAATGCATTTGGCATATTTCATTCCGTCAGTATTTTCCCGGAAATTTCAGCCAAGTAATACAGTTTGATATTTCGAACAAAATATCAATTACCGTATTCTGTTCACATTCATCTGTTAATTCTACGTCCAGCATCCAACAGTATTGAAATCCACGTAAAAAAATGGCTAAGTCAGCCCAATTAATAAGCGAAGCTTTCCTTCATCCCCGGTAAAGCCACTATATCAAGTACAAGCGAATCCGGCTTAACAGAACTTTAATTCAGGCAGCGCGGAAAAAGCCAGGAGAGAAATAACCGCAGTCGAGAAATAAACACGCGCCAATTTCTCAGCAGAAAGGGCAGCCCCCCCGGGTGGGGGGGGGGGGGCAAAAAACAAGGGGTTCGCTCGTGCGCAGTGGAGCTTGCGCGCGAAGAAGAGAACAATTCTGTGAAGGGTCCGGCGGAATGCGGAGCCGGCTAGGCGAAGAATAAGGCGAAGAAGACGGGGTGGAGGAGGAGGAGGAAGAAGAGGGTAGTTAGCAACTATTCAGGGACTTGGCGCGACGGAGACTCTCGGCGCTGCGGCTCGAGAGGCAAATTCCGGGGAGGACGGTGAGAGAGAGAGAGAGAGAGAGAGAGCTCGCGGATTATGTCGAGGAGCAATTTACATCTAATAAACGGCGCTGCGAGAGGAAGAGAGAGAGAGAGAGAGCTCGAAGAATCGGGCGCGCTAAAAAAGGAACCGCGATAAACAGCCGAAGCGTTAAGTAGTTTAAATGCTCCCGCGGTTCGGGCGGGGCGCCGTAATTGAATCAGCGTAAACGCGCCGAAGCGCGCACATGCGTCCAAAAGTAGTTTGCCAAGTGCGTTATGAATATGTTATGGCAGACTTGAGCGTTTTAGAAGGTTAACGCTCGCCTCGGAGCATCGTGGCGCTCTTCGACGTTACTTAATTAATGGCTAAAAATACGCTTAGAAGAATTTAGAAATTTCATTTGGTTTTAATGATTTGCCTTTCCTATTTATAAATAGTTTATTCATATCGTATTAATCTGACGGAGTGCCAAAAAGGAATCAGGATTTGGGTTTACATCATTGCCGCGCGTAAAAAGGGACTTTCATCGCGATAAGTACACTCCCGGAGAGAGGTCATCGAAGTACATTTTAATGCACATAATAAAACGTATTACTTCTATTCGAGTCGCCTCGTTCTCGAGTCTCGCTCCTCGGACTGTACATAAAGCCGAGCGGGAATGAAAGACGAAATTTCGAGCATTGCGAGTCGTCCAAGTAAGAGCTGATCGGCCGCGGCTTTAAAAGGGACGACCCGAGGAAGCGCAAGACTGCGTGAAAATCACGGAGATACCCGGAAATGCGGAGAGAGGCATCTTTTCTCGTGACTTATCGGCGAAACCCGAAAGGCGGCCGAGTGAGCGGGAACACTGCAGAACCTGGACATTCCGTGGATCTCTTTCGCGAACCCCGAATTCTTTTTTTTTTTTTACTTTGGAGGCCTGCGGTCTTTTCGAGAAGCTCTTTTTCTGCGCTTTTCATGCCGGGGCTTATTTATTACATGGACTGGTTATTGCAGTTTTAATCGTTTTCTCGGAGTTGGTTTGTGCTTTTGAAAGGTTCATTTTCAGGAGGGTTTGGTATGTTTGATTTACTTTTGATACGTGGAGTATTTTTGACCAAATACATTCACTGCTATTGCTTTTTTTCTGTATGTAAATATCCTCGTTTTAAGGAAATTGTGAAATGTAGTAGATTGAAAAGTACTCACAGAGTATGTAAAACCAATTTTTGAACTGTACAGTGAAGTGTTTGGCTTACCTGAAACAGAAAGAAAATTTTCATTAAAATACTTTGCGTTGCATACTTCCAATATTAAATTTTAGGATAAAAAGACTGAAGTTTTCGTTTAGTAAAATATTTAAAATTTTTGAAAACTAGGTCACAATTTTCATTTAACATAATCTTCAATTCAAAATTTCATTTTATCTACGAATTTATTGATAAGATGGTCGGGGGAAAATACGCAATGCGATGCAACCCGATGCAAAGCTTACGTAAATATTCAAGTATGCTTATGTATTAATAATTTCAATTTTCCGAAATGTTTGCGTAAAAGATGAAAACGAGCATGAATTGAAGAAGCCCATTACACTGTAAATAAATAGAAAGTAATTTAGATTTTACAAAAAAAAAAGCTCCGTAATTCAATAACTTCGAGTGCAAACTAATTTTTGTAATTTTGAACGCCGTAACATAAATGGAACACGTTCCTAAAACCAATCGCCTCTAAAATGGATACGTAGCCGATACAAAAATTATAAGAGCGTTTTCCCGGCCACACGGCAACGGCTTTCCGAGCCATTATCATTCCCCGTTTTCCTGATCATAAAAACCATAAGCATTTCTTCTAAAGTGGAAAAGGAGAAAAGGAAACGAGCGACCGTTCCGCGTCATTTTTCTAGCTCTTATTCTCATTCGATCTCAATCCACGTACACGCCGTTCCGCTTTCAATCTTATCACTTTCATCCCCGTTCCTCGCCCTCGCTCAATCGTCATTTCTGTATTGCCGGCGAATGATCCCTCTCGCCTCTTCCGCCTCCTGTCGTAAGACGTAACGAAGGCCGCGACCAAAAGTAAGGACCAAAAGTATTATAGGGAATGCTTTGGTTTGTTTGACGATTTTCAAAAAAAAACTCCATCAATTATTGTTAGCGTCTGCGAATAAAATAAATCTTCTGTTTCAAACTATTTTGTTAAACACTAATTTCCGTGTACTTCTTATTAATAGATTGTTAAGCCTCGCAAGAATTAATCCTGACCCGCGGTTATTACGAGGCAGCTTTTCATTCACGAAAACGAATGAAGAGCGCAAAGAAACGAGAGAGAGAGAGAGAAGCAAGCTCTCTTACCCGGTGACCGCTAACGATAATAATTCCACTGGCGCCACGTACTAATATAAATCACCACCTCCCTCTTTCTCTCTCTCCCTCCCTCTTTCTTCGCCTGATCGCTTAGCGCGAAGCGTGTGCCGGTCATCTTTGACTGCCCAATTTCTCCGTCTCCACCAATTCGCGCACTATCCAATGCCCGTGTAATAAATGCTCGCGCGCCGAGCGGATATATATACACGTCGTCGAATCTCGTAATGATTTAGCGCTTTAATTTACCAAAAGGGAAAGTTACCTAAAATCGCCCCTTCTTTCGGCGGGGTGGACTAATCGACCGGGCAATCCATCATCTCTCCGCTCTCTCTCTCTCTCTCTCTCTCTTTTTTTTATTGTCGGAAGTCCGGATTTGATTGGTACGTTCAATGTTGTACACGCTCTTTATCTGACGTTCGCCATCATTAGCGGCGCTCGGCGCTGTCATTATTTTTCCGCGAAAAGTCCGCGCTTCCGCGGGTAATGTCGAAAAATTTTTACGATGCGCGCGGAACGCGAGCGGAAAAACAAAAACTAATGATCATTCAGGGTGCTTTCCATTGCCGCGCGGCAAGCGATGCGATCTTGTATAACGTGGCGTTAAAAAATCGCCCGAACTCGATTAATTGATAGTGTTGAAATTATAATTTTCTGTTCGGGTTTGCTTTGCGATTGACGAAGATGGGGGATATTAAATGCTCCCGCGAAGCGTTAGTAAAATAGATGGAATGGTTTTAATTAATCCTTAGAGCTTAGATCGCGATGTAGGTCAGAGAAGGATGAAAAGTTAATTTGGCCTTCATAAGGCAGTAAATTAGCGAGACGCGCTTTAAACTTTAATTACAGACGGTAATACAAATGATCCGTAATGTAAATTCTTGATGCTTCTAAGGCCGAACAAAGCAAAAGGATTTGTGTAAAACATCAAAGCCGAAAGCCGGCAGTGCAACATAACAACGCAGAGAGCAGAGAACACTGCGCGCTACTCAAACAAAGTTGAAATCCTACTTTGAACTAAATATACGTTATTTAGAGTGGCGAACGTCTAACAAATAAAATTTCCAGCCCCATTCGTTCCCATTTACCAAAAACAAACCAAGTCACAAAGGGGGAACATCCGAATTAATAACGTAAAATAGCGCTCTTCCATTCTCTGCAAAAACTGCGCGCTCCCGCCAGAATTTTTCCCTTTGTGCGCGCGTTTCGTTCCGGCGCAACAAACGCAAGTGCGTCAAATCGCCCGCGGAAAAAGTCTGCGTATTACCGAGCTTTTTTCCAAATTAAATTCCTCCGAGCCAATTTGCGCGAACGGTCGAAAATGCTTTTCGCCGAGTGGGATTCGGAATGGGAGCGAGGGACAAGTAGGCCGTACAGTTTTCTCGGCGCGGATCTAAGTTTCTCGCGGCGAGGCTCATGAATACCGGCAGATTAAGAGGCGCTTCATACATATTTTGATTTTTCAATGAATAGAGGAGCGAACTACCGTTTCATTAGCGGCGACCTTTTCGCTTTTTGTTTCTTCTTTTCTGCGGTTGGGACTCGAGTTTAGGTGTAAAAGGACATTTTTATTTATGTAAAAGACGCGAAAGTTCAATAATTTCAAAGTGTTACGGTACAATAAGTTTTTATCAACCGACTCGCATGTTTGTATAAATAAAAATTTTCATTTGCTATTGTTATTAAATATCAAAATGTAAATGAAATCGTTCGGCCGAACCCTCGCATTCTACATTCCGATGGAAGTGCACGAAAAATAAACACGGCGAGAAAATGAATAAATATTTGTCCGAATAAAAAAACAAAGTACACACTCGATTCTTAATAGCGCCTGGATTCCGCCGAAAAAAAAAAAAAAATGCAAATTGAATTTTTAATCACCCGCCCTTTGGCCCCTAAGCTTTGGTCGCGCTCGTCGACGCGGTTAATAAATTAAAAGAGCCGAAACCGGGGAGAAAACGAGGCCGAAATCCGATCGTCGCGTCGCCGCCTTTTATTTGCATTCTTTCTCGAGTCGTCTGTCGTGCGGTTGCACGCTACAACTCTCGGTCCTCCACGACCCCCGAGGCGCAATCTCTTCTCCCCCCCCCCCTCCCCTCCCCCTCGTCTCTGTTTCTTCACAATACTGCATTACCGCGCGTAGACGCTGCGCGCTTCCCTCTTTTTCCTCCTCTGTCTGCGCCTTTGCCGAGAGTGTTTCTATTCTCATCGGGCAAAAATTATGCGCCAAGGCAAATTGCTCGACGCGGTTCGATGAATCGCCCAGTTCCTTGCAAGTCTTTTGACGTACAGTTTTGGGGGAACAATTTTGTTTTATTACACGCGTACGAATTGCTTTTTGCGGAAAGAATGGCTGCGTCAAATTGTTTTGCAATGTTGTCACGGATTTTATGCATACGAGTAGCGTATATATTTTATAACGTGGAAAAAATCACCAACGGAAGTTTGACGTTTTAAGACAAATTGAATGTACCGTAAATCAAATTGATTTTTATTCATTTTCATTTGAAAAATGCCGATCGCCATTCGACGTCAGGTATAGAAAAAATAATACCGTTGACATAGAATGTCAAAAGCGCAAGTTCTAGTTGAAATCTCATTATCAAATTCGTGTATTTTGTTTTTGATAAAGCTCGAATGCGCTCGAAGTTAAGTCACACATCTGGTACAGGGAGAGACTTCACAACGAAATACGAAACCCCATGAATGCTACGTCGTTGAAATGATTATATTTCATTTTGCAAGCTTTTCCTCGTGCTTCGTCCAATATTTGCCGAAATTCCCGACCAAACTTTCATTAGGCGGGCTCTAATCTGATTAGATAATTCATTCCGCTGATTCTCGATTGAAGTGCAGCAGCTTCATTAGCCAATATCGTACCTGCCGTCTCTCGAAATCATCAGTCCACAACTTTGACCTTTATCATCGAAAAATGAGCTGCCGTACTGTCAGACCAAGCAGCCTTACAACGCTCAAAGCCTTTGAGACGATTTCGAATCCGCGGTGGCGGTGCTTGGGGAAGCTCCGCTATTTGCGGAGTAATTATACGCGGTCGTATGTGTGTATCTCGTCGTCGTCCGCGGCGCATCGAAACCCCGCGAAAGCCCAACTTAGGGGACAGACGCTGCCGCAGTTGCTCCGGGGATGAAGCGGTCTCCGAGTTCAGCTTAACTTTCTTCCGCATGCTCTGTCTTTTAGCGCTGTTCTGATGCTTTGTTGCCTGTCTAAGCGACACGGCCGTATGGCTTTTAGTTTACTTTGATTTAGTTGCGAGTTGATTCGTTGACGCGATGACTGTTTAAGCAGCTGCCTTGGAGGGAGATCTCCATTTGGACGTTGACAGTCGCTGTCGCGATGTGGTATAATTACAAGGCTTTTCAGCAATTTTTCCCTTTAGAAAATTATTACGTTTCGTAAACAAAAAGACGAATAAAAGATTTAGTTAGAAACAAAGGCTAAATTTTCCGAAGAAACGAGTTCATTCAACATTTCGATTCGCAAAATTTGTCGAAACTCGCTAAGCAAAAACAATTAAGCGATCTCAACTGAAGCGCACTAATCCGAAGACACAAATTGAACGTGCTTATGCATTCGGAAATAGAAATTAATCCGGCCCTTCATTAATACACAGCTTGGCGGCATCTCTCTCTCTCTCTCTCTCTCTCTCTCTCTCTCTCTCTCTCTCTCTCTATCTCGAGCTCCTTCGCGAAACTGTCTCGAGTTCCAGAATAGTTCGTGACGCGACGATCTATCCGAGAGCTCCGCGGCGCACGCGAACATTCGAGGGTGTCTGAGGAGACCTTCGTGCTCTTCTCTCTTTGCGTACACGTGTGCAGCCTCCCAGAGCGCGGTGTAGCACTCGAACATTAGCGAGAGAGAGAGAGAGAGAGAGAGAGAGAGAGAGTAGGGACTAATGCGAAGGCAGAGCGGCAGTCCGACCCCACTAATTCCCACCGAAACACAGCCACACGATCATCCCGAAACAAGAAGAACAGTCTCTCTCTCTCTCTCTCTCTCTCTCTCTCTCTCTCTGACGTGCTCCCTGAGCCTCCTTCCTTTTCGCTTTTAAAGCCGCGTTTCGCCTACTTTATACGCCGAGGCGTCTCGTAAAATTTACGTTGCTTTAAAGTGCGGCTGCGCAGCCGGTTTAAGGAGCGACCGAATTTACGCCGAGCTACTGCCGCCTTTTTCCGCAGGAGAATTCGAACCGAACGACGGCCGGGTGTATGAATTTTCGACCCGGTGGCTTGTTTGTTTCTGGCTAAATTACCGGGCCGTTGCGAGAGCGAACTCTTCTTTACTGTCAGTCGAGGAACTCGGCTTTCGGGCTTGAGCTTGTATAGATATAAATAGTAGCTTTATTAAATTTTTTAAGGAGAAATAGTAAGGTAATAAAGCTGGAGATTCAACATCGTATTGCACTTCGAATCAATAGTTTTGTACTTCACCGTGTCCTCATTGCAGTTTTTGTCGCTGTACGTCCCTGTACTCTGTTCTAAAGGCGGCTCAGAAAATACTCCTCGGAAAAAAAAAAAAAAAAAACAGTGAGACAGTCTTGCCTTTACATGGCATTCGTAACAGCGTGCTTTATACTTTGGTTGCACGCTTTTTTTTTATTTTTGCGCCTTCCAGTTTTGAAAAGCTTCGTTTCCCGCGTTTCTAAGCATTTTGAAAAAGAGTACGCCTGCATCTTTTTTGAAATTTTAGAAAGACGTCGATGTTTTTTAAATCCATGCTGCTCAAGTCGGAGACTCTCGAACTGCAAAATGATTTTGATGCGAATAAAACAAAAATAAGAATAGTACGTAACTTGGCAGACAAAGAGCGAAATAATGAAGTAATTTTGACTTGTTTTCCGTTAGTTTATCCAGCTCACACGTCCGCTATTAAATTACTTACAACGTATCATTATCGTTTTTCCGGGTTGCACAAAGTTTTTCTAAATTTAAAATACAATACCGCAGTTATTTTGCTACGTTACCTCTGCCTCTTTCTTTCTTTCTCCCTTCTACTCGGCTTTCCTTTTTTGAGTTTCGCATTTCACAGAGCTCTACGTACTTTTCTCCGCGTGTTTTCTCCTTTTTTCTCCGTTTGTTACATCCCTAATTTTCTCTCTTTCTACCTGCACGTGTTCTATTTTTATCCTTCCTTTTCTGTTTTCATCTTTTTCGCTATCTCCATTATTTTTTCTCAGCCGTCTTCTTTTTTTCATTTCCCCGAACAAACGTACAAAGCTATCCGGGAGTCGTCCATCCAAAATCTTTTGAACGCAAAAAATTTCCGTAATTTAACGCCATTAACGAATTTCTTCGCGAAAAAGACTGCTTCCCAAACAAAGCCCATAAACTTTTTCATCGCCTGGAAGCCCGGTAAATTAACCCGCTAAAATTCCAAAGAAAGCCCCGTTCGAAATACCCTTCCCCGGGCGCACTTTACTTTACAGCCACTAAACAAGAGCCGCAAGCAGGCGTCGGCAAACGTTTCCCTTATTTTACGCATTCATTCCACCTCGCTCCCATTTCACACCCGTCACTTTTCCTCTCCCTCTCTCTCTCTCTCTCTCTCTCATTCAGACTGTCTGACTGATTCGTGCACGTGCAGTCGAAGCGCGCCTGGCGCGATTTCCCCGAGTTCGCGGAGTTTACGTCCATTTTCATTTTGATTTCCGCCAAGGCGCAACAGCGACTGAACCGCTCGACGCCCGCACACATCTTCCCAGGCGCGGAATTCGTTTGCTTTCGTTTCGGCGGGATAATTTATGCGACCGAAATATTGTTTTCGCTCTCGCGCCTTGTAAATAAAAGGATTTTGCTTTACTTTTCATCGAGTTACACCTTGCGTAAACATTTAGGATTTTATGACTCTGTATAAACAAACAAGTAAACTTTTTATGTCGATTGTATTGATTGTCGCTGCGATTTAACGCATTCAACTTTGAAACAATAAAGCTTTTCATCGCGAAGGCAGGAAGGAAATTATTTAACGTATAAGGCTTTAAATAGAATATCAGTCACATTTATTTAAAATTCATCAGAAGCAACAACACATTTCAAGCGTATAACGAACCAAATAATTCGTTAATATCAGAATATCCAATGACAGGCGGGAAATTTAACTTTTAACGACGTAAGCAAGGTTAAATCCATTTAAAATCGAGTGCTCGCGTTATCCTAAATCAAATAAATTCATCAAAACGCAATACGCTCTCCGCGTCCGCCTTCAATTTTTCCATCGGCCCGATAAAAAGTTTCTAATATACTTTCCTCAGTTGTTCACCTACATTATCAGAAAGTTCCCAGATAAAGCCCTTCGATATCGGAAGCAAACTCGCAACTATCCGCCGTCACGACTCTCTCTCTCTCGGCCTACTCGCAGCTCCCACGAAATTTACGGTCGCTGTAAAAGATCTGGAAATTAAACAACGAAAGCGGCTACGGAAAAAAAGAGGAAGCGATAAAATGATAATGCCCATAAAGATGGCGGGCCAAACTTCGACGAAGATTGCGATGGAAATGGTACAAGAGGGAGCGATTTTCGAGCGGGCGACTTTTCCGGAAATGAAGGGTCCCGGCCCCGAGATATACGACCGAGTCCGTTGACTTATGTCCTGGCGTGTTTTCGTTTCTTTCGCCCTTTGCTTAATGCCACGTATCCGTTTGGGGATAATCGGGGCAACGCCGTGATAGAGAGAGAGAGAGAGAGAGAGAGGAGCGAGCCAGATGGGATCCCGCGAGAAATGTGGGTCGCCGAGCGACGGTCGGATTGGATTTAATTAGTATACATAAACAATCGGAGGATGCTTTCGAGGCTGCGCCCTTCTTTCCTCACTGACGATGACATATGCTCCGGGTTTTGGGGAAATATATGCAGGTATTAGGGTGATTTTACATGATGGATTTTTCTGTTTAAGGACAGGATGTTTTATGCCGCGCCGGCAGTTTTAAATTGCCTTAATTTTAAGTGAACGTACTATTTCTGCCTGCAAGATGGCTTTTGATGAGAACGTATATATGTTTTTTCCCTTCTTAAAAAAGCGATGAGCGGCCATCTTGAAGCATTTAAAGGCTTGATTTGATTGGTCAATATAGTTCGAATGTCAAAATTATCAATTCTTTGAATTTTTAAAACCGAATATTGATTTTTAGATGTAAAAAAATATACAACTAAATCTTAATAGTTTTTACAATGCTGCATAATGAAAACTATTCGAATAAATTTTGAATTCATAACCTCAAAATTGAAAATTGAATTTTCTACATGGCAGTAATCAAGTATGAAAAT